>OMPJ01008592.1:0-93031 GCA_900312935.1 Carapus acus | reverse complement strand
TAATCGGGAGCAGGTCTAACCTTACGCATCAGGCCCGATACAATGGCTTCTGTCCGAGCTGATGAGAAACACTCACATGCACCCTCACACACACACACACACAGACACACACACACGCGTGATGAGCAGCCACAGCAGCAGGAGCAATGAGATCATTATCTTTTGTCAGACGTATGCATCACGTTGCAGCATTTGTTTATCCCTTTGTTGCTCTTTCATTACAGACAGTTAAACATTACGTGATGGTTGGAAGAACGCTGCAGCACGTAATCAGCTCCAACAGCTCCAAAGCACATAAATATTACTCCATCCGGCGGGTAGACCACTTTGCTAGACTTGAGTCAGATTTATGCGGCTGAATTTGAAGGTCTGGGCCTTCGAGGCGCGTCGAGGGTTTTTCAGCCAATGATGCTATCTGGCTTTTGTCTTCAAAATAAAACCGCCACGCAGTCAGCAGGAGCACGTCCTCGCTCAGACACAAACAAACATCCCTCATCCAGCCACGCTCACAGAGAGCACACTGGTATCGCTGTCAAAATAATCCCATTTAAAGGTGCATACAGTATTTTCCTTGTTTTGAGATAGCTGGAATGGCGGCACGGCTGCCAGATCTGATTCACTGGTTTGGAATTCCATCCCCGGAATAGGGAGCGAGTGACGACCCGATTCCTCTCGGCGAAGTGGGATGTCTTGTCGATAAAGGGACGAACCTGCTGCTCTTTCCGTAATGGGGCTCCCCCCGCTATCTCCAGACATTATAAACATGCCTGTGAATTAACTCCTGTGACCTTGTGATGTGTGGGTCATGTGCAGATAACACACTTTACGCGTGTGCACGTGTTAGGGTGCTAATGTCTAACTTTTCAGCCACAATCCGATCCAGCTGTCGATAAGAGTGGCGCAGGAATTTCGCTTTCCATGAGACCGAGGGCTCGAAACTAGCGTGTGAATAAATTGCATTTGCGTGTCTGTGTGTGTGTGTGTGAGAGAGAGAGAGTGTGTGTTAAAACGTTAGGATTGGGTGGGGATGCGGGCAGAGTATGCAGGGTTTACAAGCTTGGGAGGGTTTCGGCTTTTGGTTTGTTACGAGAGGGGTGAGGCTTCGAGGGAGACAAGGCAGAGAGTCAGGGTCAAAGGTCACACCAGGCTTTAGCTCTGTAAATGGACTGGACTTTAGGAATCTGTAGGGCTCAAGAATTCAAAATAGACGCAATGAAAATTGCAAGCTGAACGCTGTTAAAAGTGACAAGTATTTACTCTGACACGCTATGTTTACATACTATCTCCATTTTGGGATACTTCTCTCCAGCATACTTGAATCTATGCATGCATTTATTTGACCGTAATCTAACGATGGCAACAGTTGCCTCCAACTTTATAAAGGCATCATGAGAATTTATGTATGGTGTTTTTTGACACATTGTACGACTTTTTGGAAGATGTGTAAACCTCTTTTCCTCATCCAAAAGAAGGAGAATCGCCTCATTTGACACAGATCTACTTTTACATAAATACATTCAACTGTGATGCCTCCATGTAAACAGTTGTTTGAGGGACTTTTATTTGATGCTTAAATCAGTGTTCAGCAAATGTTGTCTTGATAATCACTGTTGTGAAACAGGCTTTCAGGGTTTTTTTCCTACCCATCATCTGTCCAACATAACCCAGATGAGCGAGCCCTCCTCTTTACACCATCTGCAACCACCGACGTGCGTTTCGCGGGCACCAGCTCCCGTGTTTGCGTTTTTTACGTCTGTCGCGCCCTCTGTCATCAGACACTTCTGGAAACGACCTTTCATCGCGGCCCTAAAATCCAGGGATATTCATTTGCTCCATGCCCTCATATTAACCCATGTCATCAAATGTGGAGTAAATACGCCGAGCCGTCTCCTCAGGAGGGCTATAAACCAGCTATGCTGATCTCTAATCGGCCGCGCTTCTCAATTACTGGCCTCACCTCACCAGGCGTGGAGCGTTTTGTTCGCGGGTACATTCTGGGTACAGATCCTTAGGTGGCTTGTGCTGATGTGCACACACACATGCACACACACACACGCTCAACATGAGTGCCAGGTATATTGTCAGAGTTTTTCAGCGGTCTGGTTCTGCGCCCGTCATTGTTGTCATTGTTGCCCTTGCGCATATTTTCCGTGGTGCCTGCCGCACAGACTCGATCATGTCACCGCTTGGCATTGACCGCCATCAGATTAGCCGCTTCTGAACAAAAGCCGGAGAGACACGCTCGCTGTATCTCGCTGACGTCATCCTTGCTGGTTACGCCCTATAGGATCCGGTCAGCATAAAGGGTGGAGGACTTTTTCATGGATGTTCTCATTGTTCCCATTATTTCTCCCCATTCATGACAAATGGATTGGAAGTGCAGAGATTTTTTTGTTTAGAGGTGTCAAAGTCAAACAATGATTCGCTCTGTATTTTGTCCTTTTGGCTCTGAGCCGATTTGATAATAACAATGATGCTATTGTAATCACAGAATATTTGTTTACTTTTAGAGCTACAAGTCCATCTCATCGCACTTTCTTTGCAGGCAGAATTTGGTCGCATCTGTTTCTAAACCTCTCGCCTGCACTTTTGAAATCACTCAGTATTAGTTGTTATCAAAGAGGCTTTTGAAAGGCCTCATTCAAGAATGAATGCCGATGATGGGTTTAAGTTGCATTTGCTCAGAATAGCCCGGAAAACGGAGTGCTAGGCTATCGTTCTCTTGGGTGGGTCTTAGGAGCACGAGACCAGGCAGACCCAAGGAGTGTGTTTGCCCCCTGAAAGCTGTGCTGGGATCATATTAATATCAGAGCTCTTGAGGAAGGCCGGCGCTCTACAGACGAACGTAGCGAGCCAAATAAAGATTTATCTCTGTCATCCCCCTGCTGCCGACATTAGACAATTCAAATCAAGCATCAACTCGCTGCGCCGTGCCAAGAAGGCCACTGGAATGAGAGCACAGACCCCATTCACCAGACCATCACGGCCGTTTCTACGTTGCGGGGCTTTTTATTTTTTTTCACATGGGCTCCTGTTTATCTCTTCCCTGTCAGATATCAACGAGTGTGAGATCGGCGCTCACAACTGTGACAGACACGCCACTTGCACCAATACCGCCGGGAGTTTCAAATGCAGCTGCGCGCCAGGATGGATCGGCGATGGCCTCAAATGCAACGGTAAAGCTTCTTCGCTCGTTTGTTAATCCGTTCCTTTGTGTCGCATTTCGTTACGGTAACATGTAACGAAATTTTTTGCGTGTGTTGTGTGTCAGACCTGGACGAGTGCGCCAACGGAACACACATGTGCAGCCACAACGCTGAGTGCATGAACACCATGGGCTCATATCGCTGTGTGTGCAAGGACGGATTCTCAGGAGATGGATTCTACTGCTCAGGTCTCACACAAACGCACACACACACACACATATACACACACATCAATGCTTTCCTTGTTTCTGATAGCTACACTATAGATTCCGCTTACTGCAAATCTTATTTAGTCTGTTGTAATCTAAGACCAAAACATGGTAGCCTGTTTGAAGACGTGGCCAGATTTTGCGATGACTCTTGTCCCCCCATGGCGAACTTTGCCCCGATAGTTTCTCATTGATGAATGCTCGTTTTCCGCAGACTCGGACGAGTGCGCAGAGAATACCAACCTGTGCGAGAGCGGCCACTGCCTCAACATGCCGGGCGGGTACCGCTGCGAGTGCGACATGGGCTTCATCCCCACCGCCGACGGCAAGGCCTGCGAGGGTAAGATGTCGCTGCTGCCGCCGCTCCTCCTCGCCGCTCCTCCTCGCCGCTCCTCCTCGCCGCTCCTCCTCGCCGCTCCTCCTCGCCGTTCCCCGTCTCGCCCGCAGCTCTCACGCGTTGACTTCGATCGGCCTCAAAGCAAAAACAGCAAATTCTTTTCTGCGCCAACTGAGCTGGTGAGGTGAAGTGAGTTATGGCTACGGCGGCGGCGCTGACAGGTAATATACGGCAGTCTGCCGCACCTGCCTGTGAGCTGGGTAACACTAGATTTCTTAAAAATACACTCGCTCATACAAAATTGAGGGTAAATGTGTAAAGAGGGCATTTTTAGTGGGATTCATTGCAGTAGCAGCGTAGCGCTGCACTTAGATGAATGAGCTGATTGAAGCGTGGGACTTCCTGCCTGCTTCGGCCCAGGCGAGACAGGGCAGTAATGAGTTTTTTGGAGAGGCTAATGATGTGGAAGAACACAATTTGATAACCGTGGCTTATCCTCCAGTGTGTGTGTGCGCGTGCGTTTGTGTGTGTGGGCGTGGGTGTTGGTATGTCTGGGTATTTTATGATATTTTGCTCCAGAACTGTCAGTGAAAGGTGAGCACTTGTCACCTCTCACTGCTGGCTGCCAGTTTTCCACTTCTATCCCATGATCCACTAATCCACTTCCACCCTCCTCCTTGACTCTCTCCCTCCCTCCTTCTCTCTCTTTCTCTGTGCCTTCCTGTGTCTCTCCCTGCTTCCCATTCTTTCTGTCTATAAACCCTCTCTGTCTCCTTCTCGTTTTACAGACATAGACGAATGCACCTTTGCCGACATCTGCGTTAATGGACGTTGCCGGAACATCCCGGGACTGTTCAGATGTGAATGTAACTTTGGTTACGAACTTGACCGGAGCGGTGGCAACTGTACAGGTAGAGGAGGATGTCAGACACCAATGTCTCAATAAGCTATTGTCTCTGTGGAGAAAGTGGTTGGATGGAGAAGAATGCGCTTCCTCTGTCTTCGCCTCCCAGACATCAATGAATGTGCCGACCCTACCATCTGTATAAACGGAGTGTGTGTCAACATCCCCGGGAGCTACCATTGCAACTGCCCGCCAGACTTTGAACTCAACCCCACCAGGGTGGGCTGTGTAGGTGAGACACAACAAGTTCTTGCTACGCTTTTGCTCACTGCTTTTGTCCCTACCGGGGCGAATTTTGGAGGAAAGACGATCCAGGTGCCACTTTTGTTTTGACTATGTTTTGACTGTTGCTTCATCCGTCTGTCCTTGTGTGCTGGTGTACAAACGCAGACGTCCGGTCTGGAAGCTGCTTCCTGGACGTTCGCTCCCGAGGAGATGCGTCGGAGAGCTTGGACTGCTCCAATGAGATTGGAGTCGGTGTTTCTAAGGCATCCTGCTGCTGTTCCCTGGGTCAAGGCTGGGGAAATCCGTGCGAGGCCTGCCCCCACGTCAACTCAAGTGAGTCAAAGCGGGGACTCATCTCCGCTTGGTCCATGGTGATGCAGAGGAATGCGTGTGTTGGAATTCCCAGATTCTAGCCCGCTGAACATGTTACAGAAAAAAATCACGTGTACATCGGGATTAAGGTGATGATGCAGAGAGTTGACGCCAAGACCTCAGAATAGATCATCAAATGTTTTACCCCCACCCTGCACCGGTCTGAGTTCTGTGGCATTTTGATTGGATTTCCAGCATCTGTGTTTCCTAGATTGACCAGTTCTTGTAAAAATAATTTGTTTTCCCATGGGCCAGCGCTGTCTGCTTTTCACATATGGGAACCCATTTGTTTGCAAGCCTCACTTCCGGATGTGAAAAAAAAAAAAAAAAAAAAAAAAAAAGAAAAGAAGTAAATTATCATTCTTAAAAGGAGCAAGCCGCTGAATCAACCCACAAGTTTATGTTGATCCGCTGCGCCGATTTTGTCACGCAAATGCGCCCCATCTGCACGGACTGCGCTCCCACCTGGCTTATTTCGAGAGAAGGCCAGTCGCAACGTGAGCCAGACCGCATTCGCACACTGTCCTGAATTAGTTTAGTGAGTTTAATTGTGTCCATGTATTTGTGTTAGCACTTGGTAAATAGTCCAGCTGTACCGCTGACATACAGCCCATATGGAGCGCGCTGTTGTTGTGAATTAAGTGAGTTTTTGGCCGTAATTGCCGGTTCCTGGTAGAAATAAGACAGCTTTGTACAACCTCGTTGGAAATTGCCAACAGATGGTGCCAAGCATTGCTAAGAATGACTCATCCTTTTCAACTCAAGAAGGAAATGTTACTTGTTACTTCTGTGACAATAACAAAACCTTTTTCTTCTCGCTAATTCCAAGTCTCTGCAGTCATGTCTGGTCTCCTAGACCCTCTGGATCATTTTAAGCCTGTTGATCAGAGAGCGCACCGCGGAGAGGCCATTTTACCGATCAGCACAGTCTAGTCAGGCACTTGTCCAGTGAAATCCTGGTTTGTCTGCATGTTGCGACCGTTGAAACTTGAAATAAGATGGAATGTAAATTGTCCATTGTCTCCTGTTTTCCTGTTCCTCTGTGATAGCGGTGTACAAGACCTTGTGTCCCGGAGGAGAGGGCTTCAGACCAAACCCCATCACTGTCATCCTGGAAGGTCAGACATCAGCACACACACACACCACTTTCCCTCCTTGTCAACCATAAACACTCCCAGACACCACACTTACAACTGAAAACGTCAGCAAAGTCTCCCTCTTCCGTCCGTGATAGACATCAACGAGTGCCAGGAGCTGCCGGGCTTGTGCCAGGGAGGACAATGCATCAACACCTTCGGGAGCTTCCACTGTCAATGTCCGAAGGGCTACTCGCTCAACGTAGACACCCGAGTGTGCGAAGGTACGGTCCGCACACACACTCCGACCCGGTGACCTCCCACTAACAGCAGCAGACAGACACACAGGTGACCTGTTCCTCTGCTCGCCCCGTTTTGGATGTTTTTTTGCGGGGAAGGAAATTGAGACCAGCCGTTGCGGCCTCTGAGGACACATGGAGAAAGAGGAAGAGCCAATGAGAGGGAAAACACTAAGAAGTAATGGACAAAGAAGTATTGGACCTGCTTGTCCCGTAGACAACACTGGGGCTGAGTCCAGCTCCAACATGTGTCTGCTCCATTTTATGTCTGTTGCTAACGCAGTAAAGCGCAGGCAGAGCGAGCAGACAGCTGAGCACCGGAGTGTGTCCGGAGCGCCGCGCCTCTGATGTGGTCAGACGTCCCCCTGAGGGACACACGCTGATTTCCCTGCAGAAAAGAGGGGGGCGAAGGCAAATGAGAAGTGTTTTGAAAGAGGGCGCGGCCTAATGATTATTTTAGAAAAAGAAAGGAAAAGATGCCAGTGCCATTTTAATTGGTGTGCGTTTCTTGGCTTGGAATACAAAGACCAAGGTCTGCTTGGACAAATCATGGGGTTGTGGCCCATCTGCTGTTTTTATCGTCAGCCATTCGGTTTTATTTCAGGTTTATTTGACAGTCCAGGCAGTTTCCAGCCACATAAAGGGAGCAAAATGAATTGATTTCATCCACCATGTAGACACAGCGTGGAAGTGAAGTTGTCTCATTCTCTGACTGTGAGTAAAAACACCTTGACATGTGATTTCTCTCTCTGCGTGCTCAGACGTTGATGAGTGCGAGCAGCCAGGCATCTGCGGCCCCGGCCAGTGCTACAACACCATCGGGAACTACACCTGCATCTGTCCCGTGGACTACATGCAGGTCAACGGCGGGAACAATTGCATGGGTGAGCGTGGGCGCCACATGGACTCGATGAAAGGAAACGATAAAATGGCTCGGCAATGATGTCATCGCCACTTTCTCTCTCCCCCCGATCTGTCTCTCTCTCTGGCAACGCAAACACAGACATGAGGAAGAGCTACTGCTACAGGAACTTTTACTCCGACAACAGAACGTGCGACGGAGAGCTGACCTTCAACATGACGAAAAAGATGTGCTGCTGCTCCTACAACATTGGGCGAGCGTGGAACAAACCATGCGAGCAGTGTCCGGTTCCCAGCACTCGTGAGTGGACACAGATCTGTCCTCAACATTTCGGAGGAGCGAGTGTAGTGGAAACTGACATTTCTCTTTCATTTTAGCCGATTTCGCCACTCTGTGTGGTAGCGAGAGACCAGGATACTACATTGACATCTACACGGGACAAGTCATTGGTATGCATGGAAGTTCCCCCCGAAAAAAACTATTTGATCGATCTTAACACATTTGGCTCCCCTCCACATCTCGTCTCTCATCCCCTCTCTAACCAGACATTGACGAGTGCCGGGAAATTCCAGGAGTGTGTGAGAACGGTGTGTGCATCAACATGATCGGCAGCTTTCGCTGCGAGTGCCCAATAGGCTTCACCTACAACGACAAGCTGCTGATTTGCGAAGGTAAAGGCTAAATCCCCCCTCAAAGGTGCTCTCTACATTCGTTTACGTGACCGATTGGTGACGTTTACCATCGGCTGTCACCAATAAATGTTTCACAACTCTTGCTGTCCCTTTGTTAGACAGGGATGAGTGTCAGAACGGACCCGTGTGCCAGCAGAATGCTGTTTGTCTGAACATGCCAGGAAGTTATCGCTGTCAGTGCGAATCAGGATATCGCTTCACTTCCACAGGACAGTGTCTGGGTAAGTCTGTCTCACACCCACCATGGCCCAGCCAAAGCCCCAGATATCAAGACCCAACGGGTGAGGGGTGACCAACAAAGACTTGTCTTTATCTCTTGAGAAATAGCTGGTGAGGGTTTCATATAAAACCTGAAATGATCTTGGTGAAGAGTCTGAGGGGAAGCTGGAGTAGAATTAGAGGATTACAGGAAGCAGTAATAAATCTCTGGTTTTCCACACAGCTGATACATATTCACTATTTTGCAGCCTAGAGCTGTCATGGTAAGGAAGTATAGAAAGATGCATTGCAAACGTTTCCAAATTCCACCCTGAGGGAAAATAAAACCATCTGTATCTGTCCCCAATAAAGAAGAGGAAACTATGCTGCCGCATGTCAGAAATGTCAGTTCTGAAACCACAAGATCTCTCTGATAAAAGTAAAAAAAAAAACATCCCGTTGTCCTTTGAATCCAGCCGAGCCATTGGAGCACCAAAAAAGCACAGATCTGAGCCGACGCTGGCTAGAAGGAGCTGATGACAGAAAATCACAAGAAAACACCGCAAACCTACTAAATGAAGTGTTTGCAGAAATCCTCCATCCGTCATTTCAATCCGACATGAATCATGAATAGATATTTTTCGGCTGTTACCCAGTGAAATTATTTGGCTGTATCCAATCAGGAATGTGTGTGACACTGGTTTTCCTTCCCGCTCAGACCGTAATGAATGCCACGAGAACCCCGGCGTTTGCAATCCAGGCCAGTGCATAGACATGGTGGGGAGCTACCGCTGCATCTGTCCCAACGGCTTCAAAACCACCCCCGATCAGTCCATGTGTGTCGGTAGGTTGCGTTGGCGGTCCCCACACAGGCTGCTCCTGATTTCTGTGGAAACCTGAGATAATTTGACGCTATCCTCTGCTTGCAGACAAGGACGAATGCGAGCGACAGCCTTGCGGCAACGGCACCTGCAAGAACACGGTGGGATCCTACAACTGCATCTGCTACCCGGGCTTCCACAACTCACACAATAGCGACTGCATAGGTGTGTGCTAAGCTAGAGACACAAACGATGCAATCGTCCATCAAACGAGAAGGTTGGACGTGGCGCAATACTTTATATGGGGCTGTTTTTGTGTGTTCCACCAGATATTGATGAGTGTACGAGTCAGAGGGGCCTGTGTCGGAACGGGCACTGTGTGAACACCATTGGCGGATTCCTCTGTGTGTGTCATGATGGCTATGAGCTTGCGTTGGACGGGAGAGTGTGTGCCGGTGAGAGATAGCCTCCACTCTGTCTGTTCCTATGTGCAAGAACAACCCAGAACTGTCACTGGACTTAGACCCTGAGGTGTTCTGGTACCGAGGGTTCAGACTCCAAGAAACGATTGAAGTATTTCAGCTCAGTTGTGTAACTTCAACTATTTTGATCCAATACCATAACCTCCTTTTGCAATAATGTTTCGTGTAAGAAAGCGTGAGCTGTGATGTTCTATCACGGCGTGTGTTACTTCTCAGACATCAACGAGTGTGCAGTCAATCCTGGAACGTGTGGTGCTGGGACGTGTGTGAATTTGGACGGTTCCTACCGATGCATCTGCCCGCCTGGTTACTATCTTCACGAGGAAACATGTGAAGGTAAAAATTCTGTGATGGATTCACGCACACACACATACACAGACACACACCAAGGTTCAAGATGTGGAGAATAGCTCCCCACCGTCTGCCTCTGCTGCTCCTT
This sequence comes from Carapus acus, assembly GCA_900312935.1. Classification (NCBI taxonomy): domain Eukaryota; kingdom Metazoa; phylum Chordata; class Actinopteri; order Ophidiiformes; family Carapidae; genus Carapus; species Carapus acus. The sequence goes on along the minus strand of OMPJ01008592.1, from coordinate 82,909 downwards.
CTCTCCCACCGCCTTTGCTGCTACACAACACCCATCCTCTCCATTTCACACGTGGGAGTGGGCCCAGGCCAGACCACTTGGATTGTTTACACAGTGGAGCTGACATAGAGATATTCAGCAGAGTTCACCGCATTCCTGCCTTGCGTCGTGTTCTTAGAAGCAGGGAGGAACAGCAATGAATTACCGGCATCGGTAACAGCAGCAGCTGTTCGTTGTGATGAGAGAAGACCGGGCAGTTCCAAATAATAGGGCCTTCGTCATGCCGCTAAGCAGCGAGGAAAGGCTGCGCATCAGCTCAGCCTCTGAGCCACGACAGGTTCAGGGATTAGTCCATGTTTGATTGCTATGTCACGCACGCCCACGGAATAGTATCGTACATCAGATGGCAAAAGACCAATTGTTCTGCAAGTATGAGCCACTGGGTGGATTTTTATCGTCAGTGTTGATTCCTTTTCACGCGTCTGCTGTTTCTTGTGTGTTCAAGATATTGACGAGTGCTCCCAATCACCTGAAATCTGCCTGTTTGGAACTTGCTCCAACACGGAGGGAAGCTTCACCTGCCTTTGTCCTGAGGGATTCCGTCTCTCTACCTCCGGACGGCGATGCGTGGGTGAGTCAAGAGCTCAGAAAGAGTCACAATCCAATTTCTGTAACAAAAAAGTCCAGATCTGTGAAACAGGAGATTTGATATCGGTTAGTACAGTTTTCTAGCTCTCCCAACCTAGCACAGCATGTTCCAGCTGGTTCTCCTGCCACTGCCTCAACAAAAGTTAAGGGTGGCTCTGAACAGATCACTTTTCCATTTCCTCACTTGTGTGTGTGTGTTAGTGTCTGCTTGTATGTGTGTGTCTATATGTGTGTGTGTGTTTTAGGGTGGGTGGGGGCACACTTAGTTCTCCGTGAGGGAGTTCCCCGTCCAAACACTTGAGTGATGATATCATCATTTCAATGAGGCAGTTTGCAGTTTGCATTTCACATTTCTCTCCAGCGGTGGGGCGGGGGCAAGGTCTGCTCGATGGAGGGACTGGGGGAATACGCGCTGGTTGGGTGGAGGGCGAGCAACATGGGCGATAAAAAAGATCAAGGTCTCTGGACAAGCGGGACAAACCCTGTCCCAGAGAGAAAAGCAGCATTTTTGTCGAAAACTCAAGATTTAGGTCATGTAGGATTGTACATTAGGGGGAAATGAACCACGAGCTGTGGGCCAGAGGAAAGTGCAGCCAGATAGGTCATGTTTTTCTCCTCGCACTGTGAGACAGAGAAAGGAAGCTCAGTTGTTCAAATTTTACAATTTGGAAACAGGGTTTGGGTTTTTTCTTCATTTTAACATCTTTAATCATCAACATAACTTTGCGTAGAAAAATCCTCTGAGTCTTAAATACATGCTTAAAATTGATATAAAAAATCATTTCACAACGAAACCTTTTGTCAGCCCACTGATTGCTTCTCAACTCCAGCAATCTATGCCAGAAGACCAAGAACATGATATTTCATGTTAACCCTGAACATGATAGTGTATGTTGCGCATACTACAAACAGGGTCGGCGAAAGCTTTCTGGGCCCAAAGAACACATGATCTTCCATCATGCTTAAATGTAAAAACTTTGGAAAATCTGATGTTGTTTTTACAGCTTGCTGTAAGTGAGCAGAGGAGGGCCACAGTAACTACAGAGGAATCCGACGAAGACTTGAAACTGTAAAGGCTGTTTTTCTTACCAACCACACTTTCTTTCATGGGTGTGACATCAAAATAAAGAAAAACAAAAAAGAACGAGGCTTTACCCTTGGCAGGAAAGTGATTAATACTTCAATATCAATACACAGTCATAGTTTTCAGACATGACCTCCATTTGGCATATGTCACCGTGTTTCCTCATGGTGACATGTGTTTCTGACGGATGCAAGAAGGCCTTGGACTGTCTTTCTCTGTTTTAGACACACACATACACACACACTCACACACTTACAGTCGTGTGCATAGCACCATGAATTGCATTTGAAAGTGTAAAAGGCTGACAAATCCATTTTCGGGATGAAAGTAACGCGACACTCTATGACACCAGGTGCTCATGTAACCACGTATCTAAGCCAGGTGTGTGTGTGTGTGTGTGTGTGTGTGTATGGGTGTGTGTGTGTGTGTCTGTATGTAAGTGTGTGTGTGTGTGTGTGCGTGTGTGTGTAAGTATGATCTATGGCGGTCAGAAAGCTTATTTGTGTTGAGTTCAGTGAAGGCCAGAGTTAGCGGGAGAGCGAGGCCATGTGCTTCTCATTACGACTAAGTGCTTTAGGCTTGGAAGAACAAAAGCCCTCAGAGCCCGGAGAGAGATTGGCAAACACCAATCACTAGCCAGAAATGATAAATCAATGACGCTCCCTGCTGGTAAACACTCATCTTGATAAATACAAATGTCTTAATTGATAAATTATGACAGATTCATCACCCTATAAGAGGTGATGAATCTGTGTTATGGCTACAGATAAAATTTTAAAATAAAAGTTGGGATCCCTTTACTGTACAATCAATGTTATTACGCAATGTCATCAGGAACACTGTGAATATGAAGCAGGCTGCCAAACTCAAATGCTTTAAAAGTAGCCAGAGACTCGTATACTTTTGACCAAGTTGGACGCAATCGCAAAGCTGTTTCCCACAGAGCGCTCATGTCCACAGTCTTTGAGAGTGGTGAGGACACTGTTATGTTAACCTGTAGGTATGAGCACAAAAACAGCCGCTATAAAAATCTGCTAATAAAACTGCTCCCTTAATTTCTCACACTGTGCACCCTGGTATGTCTGAGGAAAACAGTCAGTATGACATCATGGAGACCATAGCCGGATTAGTGTGCTACGTGAATAGAACAAAGTCAATATGTTGCTGTAAAAACGTGTCCTAGTAAGCTATGTTAGTAGTGGTTCAGAGATGAGTATTTTAGATATTACTCTTTGATTCAACATTGTTGCCTTTGAAAAATGTCAGGATTGCTCATACCTCTTGTCTTCTTTCATTTTGAACACCGGTTGTGTGTTTGACCAGTGTGTTTGTAAGATGCAAGAGATGTAATGGTGATGAAGCACCACTACAACAACAAAAAAGGTCACTTGAACATCACTGTCTTTGTTCACACACGAGGATTTTAAGTTCATCTTGCACCCTGCTTGACATGGTATTAAATCTTCCTGTTTGGCATACATTTGAGAGCACTGCTGCTTCCACTGTGGGCCTGAACGGAGATAAAAGCTCGAAGAATGTACTTCAAAGCATGAATATTTTGCTATGTACCATTCTGATGCAGTTTGCTAAAACTGTGATACTAATGCAGCGTTCCAGGCTACCTGTAATTGGTGATTTACCAGTTAGATGTGCGCGGGACTACAGCCAAACCTTTGAATTCAAGCCTGTGAAGCTGAAGTACGTTGCATACAATCGAGTTCACAGGCATGAATTCACAGGTTTGGCTGTAGCCCCGCCTACTCTTAACCAGTAAATCACCAGTTATGTGTTATGAGCCTTGAACACAGCATTGGTCAAAGTATTCCATGCTTGCCTTTCCTATGCAACTTAAAATGTAGATTGTTAGTGATAGAAAAGTCGCTGATGTTCACACTTCACCTGTGTTCTCTCCTACTCCTGCATCGATGCTCCAGATGTCCGGGTCAACTACTGCTACACCAAGTTTGAAAACGGACGCTGCCAAGCTCCAAAGCCCCATAACACCTCCAAGGCAGAGTGCTGCTGCACCAAGATGCCAGGACAAGGCTGGGGAAATCCCTGTGAAATCTGCCCCAGCAAGGGAGAGGGTGCGTGACCTGACACAAACACTGAAACAAACACACACACACGAACGCACACAAACGTTTCCGCACTCTTGGTAGTATTTAATGGCTTTTCTAATGGCTTTGTGTTGGGGCTGCAGAGGCTTACCCGCTTCTCTGTGTCAATGAGGGATACCAGAGAGGAACCGACGACCATCCAAAGGGTTTGTTTGTTAATTGGTTACACACTCTTGAGAGTCTGCTGGAGTTGTGGTGCCAATTTGTGTGTGCAATGGCATTTCTCCCACAGATATCGACGAATGCCTCAACGACCCTTGTGTCAATGGCCAGTGCATCAACACAGATGGATCATTCCGCTGTGAATGCCCAATGGGATATCGGCTGGACCACAGTGGGGTCACCTGTGTAGGTCAGTCTACCTGTTCGACAATATGATTTCTTAGCTGTCAGACAGCAAGCAGGATATAGCACTTGTTTGGAGAAGTTCTCCCCCCCCATCTTCATCTTTTTATTGTATTGTAGCCGACTGGGTTTTCATGTCATAAGACTTAAGTTAGATTTCAATTTTCTCACGTGCAATCCAACTGTTGAATAACTCTTTCTCATCCACAGACACAAACGAGTGTGAAATTGGAAATCCCTGCGGTAACGGCACATGCACGAATGTAATAGGAGGTTTCGAGTGTGCGTGTGAGGAAGGTTTTGAACCTGGCCCGATGATGACCTGTGAAGGTATGTGGAAATTGTGTGTGCACCCTCAGTGCCATCACGCCGTATGCTCACTTGGATGTGTTGTGTCTGAACTTGCTGCCCTCTGTTCCTTGCCCAGACATTAATGAGTGTTCCCAGAATCCTCTCCTATGTGCCTTCCGCTGCGTCAACGTGATTGGCTCCTATGAATGTAAATGTCCCTCTGGCTATGTGCTCCGTGAAGACAAGAGGATGTGCAAAGGTACTTACACGCAATGGTTTACTCATACACTCTGCTTCCTCAGTCAAAGTCATTCAGAGGCGTGCAAAGGCGGGAAATAAACTGAGCATTTCGCAGAGACGTGTCAACCCCTCCGTTAAGTTACATAATGCACTATCTCTGTGGAATCCTTAGCGCCTCTATGTCCTCAGACACACTTAAAACACTCTCTTGAAGTTGTAACTGGCCAAGGAACTGTTTACACCTCAGCTCTCTGAGATAGCCTGGGCGCCATAGCAACGGTTGTATTTGGAGAGAAGCGCTGAGGCGGGAGGAATCCATCAGTGTCTATAGCGTCACCGTTTACATTATCACTCCAAACAGACCGCCAGCTCTCCCACTACATGACTCCTAACACCGGCGAGCTGGTTGCGGCATCAGGGCGTTAGATTGAAGAGTGCTGGGGTTGCGTCACTTTTGTGCAATTCGCATAGAGGTTTGCATGCACGCAGATTTTTGTATATTTGTTTTGCCCAAGTATGTTGTCTGTCTTCCAGACCAGAATGAGTGTGAGGATGGAATAGATGACTGTGCCAGCAGAGGCATGACCTGCAAGAACCTCATCGGCACGTACATGTGCATCTGTTCCCCTGGATACACTCGACAGCCAGGTGGAGATGGTTGCATAGGTAAGGCTCCATCCAAATAGGAACTGGGAAACGATGGACAAACGCTAAGAGTATTTCACTCTTTTACTATCAAGCTAAAAATCTGTCATTTGAATCTAACACATTTTGTTTTTAGCATGTCGAGAAAAAATGGCTCAAGATTTCGATACCACATATAGTTTGTCTATGTGTCACTTGGTGAATTTCATTAATTTCCATATGTTTGATGGTATTCTCTAACGACTCACATGCCAATACAACAACTTTTATTGTGTTTACTCGTCAGATCTCAATGAGTGCACAGCCAAGCCTGGCGTCTGTAAAAATGGCCGCTGTGAGAACACAGTGGGAAGCTTTCGTTGCAGATGTGACCAAGGATTTGTTCCAAACCCGACACAGACCGAGTGTGTCGGTACGTACACCAGCATGCTGTTATCTGTTTCCTGTCTTGCTCTCACACTGCTGCTCCGATGAACTTTAAGTCGTGATCTATTGTGTTCCCACGGCCTCTTTGATTAGGTCGACCTCGACCCATTGGAAGGTACTTCCTGTATCCAAGTTCTGAAATATGTGGGCTCTAAAATTACATTCAGAAGGACGGCCCAACTTTGTGCCTGTGTCATTCAACACAATGTGGTTGAAATAGGTTGTTGGAATGCAGCATAATGCAGGGCGGTGCTATTAGAGATGTGTTTCGCGAATCATTTTCAGATGTCCAACATTTCCCATTTTTTATGCTTTGGCGTGTCAGTTTTCATGGATGATGGACTCCCTCCTTTGTGCTGCAGTGCTTGTAATGGGAAACTTCACATGTTCTAAATGATAAAAAAATTCTCTGAAATGCCCAAATGACTCATCCAAACCACGTCTTGATAATCAAGTCAGGGGCAAAGAAATCCTTCAAAGGTACTTTATCTCTATACCATAATCCCTGCTAGAGAGGTGTGACGTGCTGAGAAAATCTCCAGGGAGACTCAGTATTCACGGAGGCGGCCCGTCTATCGCTCCTTTTACAGACAGTAGTGATAGCACCGTTTGGGTTATCTATTTTTGGCTCCCTCCGAAGCCAGGACACGTCTGGGTGGTTTGGTTTGCTTTCCTCCATCCCACCACTTTGTTGGTCTTGCTGTCTATCTGTCGCTTTCTCACATCCCCCGTGTCTCTCCCCTGCCAGATAACCGCCAGGGCTTCTGTTTCACTGAGGTTCTGACCACCCTGTGTCAGATGACCTCCAGCAATAGGAACTCGGTGACCAAGTCGGAGTGTTGCTGTAATGGAGGCAGGGGCTGGGGCACCAACTGTGAAATCTGCCCCATCCCTGGCACTACCCATTTCAAGAAGTTGTGTCCTCTGGGGCCTGGCTACACCACTGATGGCAGAGGTATTATATTCCATTCATGTCAAGATTAAGTCTGTCCAATAAAGGAACTAACAATGCTCACACCCAGTGTAAGAACTGGAGTGTTTGATTTTAAAACGGATTTAATGGGGTATGTAAACATCAAACTATAAACATCTGAGGGACATCTGTCTTTGCATCTCCTCATTTGACCCTCTTCACATTCTGCACGTGTATGTCCTCAGCTGTGGCGTCCTCTTCATTCCATCTGTATGTTCGTATGAAAGGGTGTTTTGTTTTAAGTTCCAGTCATTGGATTCCTCTCAATACATTTCAATACAGGAAAACCATCCGGGAAACGGTTCGTTAGCCGCATTTTTGCAAGTTCTACTCAGGGCCCCGGGCTGCCAAAAAGCCAACCAATAAGACAAATGACTTGCTAACATGTGCGCTTGCATCAAAAACGTGTCTGTTTTGTCAGCGAAATTTCTTATGTAAAGAAAGGATGGATTTCATACGTGTAGCTCAGGGCAGCTGCAAATCTGTACTGACACAAATGTAAGCTAGGCTGAAAGTATCAACAGCAACATAAAGTCAAGTGTTTGCAAGTGACTGAAGTGGGTTTGTTTTGCTTTGCCGAGTGTAAGGCATGTTTGAAATTCTGCTTTTGTAGGCAATTTTCAGTCAGACATTTTCAGTACATTTATTCACATGTGGTGTTTTGTGCCCAGACATTGATGAATGTCGAGTGATGGGGAATCTGTGCAAGAATGGCCAATGTATCAACACTTTGGGCTCCTACACCTGCAACTGCAAGACTGGATACACCACTGACATAAGTGGCACCGTGTGTGTGGGTAAGGCTTCATTTCACCTACAGCACTCCTCTTTACGGCTTGTGCCCATCTCTCCTGTTACCATTCTAAAAGTACGGCCAAGTTGCCAAAACGACGTGTGTGGACTGCTCACACACTCCTCAGCAAAATGCACCTCGAGTCTGCCTGTCTCATCATCATCTCTCTGCGTGGAATTTCTCCCTCCCCTCCCTCTCCCTTACCCCTCCTTTTAGACGTGGATGAGTGCATACAGGCACCGAAGCCCTGTAACTTCATCTGCAAGAACGTAGAGGGAGGCTACCAGTGTTCCTGCCCACGCGGATACATCCTGCAGGAGGATGGGAAGAGCTGCAGAGGTGACGCACACACACGCACACTTTCACTCACTCACTCACTCACTCACTCACTTACTCACTCACTCGCATCCAAACTAACAAGTGCCCACGTGACCACATCATAATTTATACAGTGAACACAAGCTAAGCTCCACTCTGCAAAATGGATATTTCAAAATAATGGAAATAGTGGAGCGGAGTGGAGTGTGGCACTGCGTTTGTGCTCAGGTTACAGTTCCTGTGCTGAGGCAACTGCCTGAGCTCTGCTCATTGTTTCAAGGCACTATTTGGACCAGTATGTGATAGCAAATTATTTCCCTTCAAAGTCCACGTTCGGGGACTTATGTCCACGTGGCCATGCCTCTCTTTATGAGGTGTTTGTGTGTTCAAACTAGTTTAGTTGGCAGTTTTTGAGACGTTTTTCATTTTTACTTGCCACAGTTGAGCTGTTTCTGCCATACTTCTCCCTCCCACATTTGTTTTTCCTGTGTCTGGTGTATTTGCAGTTCGTTTATGGGTCAGGAAAAGCAGAGGGGCTGGAATTTGACTCACAGAGTAGCTCGCATACAATAGTACATCCACTGATACAAGACGACACCAACCTTGAAATCTTAACGGCTTTACTTGGAGTGTGCTATTATTCCTCTGACCCTGTTTGAGTGCTATTTACATCAAGTCTTACCTTTTTCAGATCTGGATGAGTGTGCAAATAAGCAGCACAACTGTCAGTTTCTGTGCGTCAACACCATCGGTGGCTTCACCTGCAAATGTCCTCCCGGCTTCACTCAGCATCAGAGCGCCTGCATTGGTAAGATAAACATACGCAGGGGAAGTATACAATTAGAAATGTTTTTTCATTACAGCTTCGCCTTGGACAACTCAGTGTTCTCCCTGAAGGGGCGAGGTCACGTGTTTGCATGAGACAAACTACTCGTGCGTCCCTGCTCAATGGTGCCCAGTACAAACATTTTGTTCCAACAACACAACCTCTTATAGCATCTTACTGCTCAGCTCATAAAAGACCCCTTAAGCTCCAATCCGTCTAACCTTCACCACAAGTCGTTCACAGTTAATGGACTCCGACTAATATCACACTGATCTTATTAGGCCTCACCAGTTTTGAGTCATTGCAGTGCTTAGTGGGGCAACGTTTTGTGATGGAACTTCTCAGGAGATCACTATGACTACCACCATTTTTTTCCCAAACTGTTGTGCGGCTCCCATGACCTCACGTCGCATTAAAAGCAAGGCGCCCTCTGTTTTGACTTTAGGAGATGTCATAGGCGAGTGACTAAGGATGCCAGCTCAAGGTTTGAGAATGTCAACCTTAAACAGAGCTGCTGCTCAGTGGCCACCACACTTACACGCAACACTTCACATTGACCTGAACACTTCCCAAGAGTTGCTATTGGCCCTGTCGTCTCCCCAGCCGTTGCATTAATGTTGATGGTGTCCGTTAATTGTGGTTGCTGTTATTGAGCCATAGGAGTGGAAAATGATCTTAATTTTCACGTGCAACAATGAATTCTAGATTTGCATCTCCAGGTTGCACATCAGAATGGAAGTCCATCTTTGCCCCAGAGCCCTGTGCTCCTTATCGATTACCCAACAAAATCCAAGAGCTATGGCATCATACATTGAGTATATTTGAGGCTCATTGAGTCTTACTATCAGACAATGAGCCCAACGGATGCCAAAGTTGAGCTGTAATTGTGCTGAAGTGATGCCCAGAGTAATCATAGCGAACTACCCTTAATTATTGGTCTGTGTTCCTCCCTACCTGTGCCTTCATTCACCTCTTCACAGACAACAATGAGTGTGCAACAGACGCCAGTCTGTGTGGCTCCAATGGAGCCTGCCAGAACACTCCAGGGAGCTACAACTGCGATTGCCAGCGAGGATTCTCATTGGATCCCAGCGGTCAACACTGCGAAGGTCATTATACATATCATAGCAGCCTTCATATCACCACAGTTACTGTTTATACAGAACAGACGTTGTGATGTGTTTTGCACGTGTGTGTGTGTGTATATATTTATGTGTATAACCCTGGCAGACATGGATGAATGCGACAGTACCCACAATTGTCAGCATGGCTGCCAGAACTTGGTTGGTGGATACCGGTGCAGCTGTCCACAGGGCTACCTGCAGCACTACCAGTGGAACCAGTGCGTGGGTGAGTAACTGCTGCACCCTTACTTATTTTTCTGGAAATAATCAAACAATCGCAAACATTCGATCTTACAGTTTTTATCCTCCTCCTAGGCTTTTGGCATATTTTGTCAATTTTTTTGTGTGTCTTTCAAGTAACAATTTAAAAAGCATCTCTAATGTTTTCCTCCACCCAGCCTTTCCCCTGATTTGGGAGTTTAAGAAGGAAGTGATATTTTAAGTGTGTCCCCCAGCACAAATGCTGGCGCACACTGATGCTCCATATCCTGCGCTCCGTCTAAAAATATTTTCAGGAGTTGTTTATAATACAAATTCTTCAAAACTGCAGTAGAAGATTTAGAATCTTTGAAGGTGACACAAATATATCCCCATAGTGGATTGGAATGTATGATGACAAATTGTTTAAGGAACAGAATCCAAACACAAGCCGCTCAAAGCAGGAAATAGACAATATCCACTAAAGATGATTTCATCTCATGTTTGTTGACTTACTGTTGTATTTCCCTGACCCAGATGAAAATGAGTGCCTGAACAGTCAGATCTGTGGAGGTGCGTCTTGCCATAACACCCTTGGGAGCTTCCGTTGCCTCTGTCCCACCGGTTTCAACTACGAGCAGGGACAGGGAGGTTGCTCAGACATCAACGAGTGCTCCATCAGCCAGAACCCCTGCAAGTTTGGCTGCTCCAACACCGATGGTGGTTACCTGTGTGCCTGTCCACCGGGATACTTCCGTGCAGGCCAAGGGTATGTACTCTTGTGTTTGTGTGTGTGTGTGTGTGTGTGTGTGTGTGTGTGTGTGTGTGTGTGTGTGTGTGTGTTAGGGCTTTAGAGCTGCCCTTGGCTGTTTTTGACAGCTGATGGCAACATTTTCTTCTTCTATCAGACACTGCATCACAGGTTTGGCCTTTAGTGGTCCTGGCTCTGATGATGAGCAGACAGGTGAGAACGATGAGAATTCCCTCTCTCCCGAGGCTTGCTATGAATGCAAGATCAACGGCCCTCCCAAGAGGGGTCGTCAACGTCGCAGCACCAACTCGACACAGGACGTCATGCAGGTAATAACTCTGTTGTGGCGAGATTAAAAGTAAAAGTATTGACATGTATCAAAGTATCAAAGGTATTCGTTTTTGGTTCCCGAAACTACATTCTCTCAATCTATTTAATGAAAGAAAATACTAGGAAGCCTAAGACTGTAGGAATGCTTTTAACTCCAGGTCAAATGGTCTGTCACCTTGAAATATGAGGACAATGTCTAAAGTTTAGACATTGTGTTACGCTTGAGGTTGTGAATCTGAATCTGAAACCACACTGACCAATATTTCTGGAATTGTAGCAATCCACTTAGCCAGACAGAGTTTGATCTTAAAAGTAACTTTTGGACAAGGCAAAAACCATAAAAACTGTTTGAAAATGGCAATTTTGCTCTGTCAAGTGTTGAGGTTCATATTCTCTGGCTGTAGTGTGACTGTATTTTCCTCTTGCAGCAGACTGAGAAGGAGACCGTCAGCCTGGCCAGTCTGGACATCGAAAACACCTTGATGTTACACATGAACATCACTGACTTGAGTAGTCGAGATCGCATCATGGAGTTCACACCGGCCTTATCCACCCTCAGCGACCACGTGCGATACAATATCGACTTTGGAAATGATGAGGGCTACTTTAAGATCAACCAGAGAGAGGGTGTGAGCTACCTACATCTGGTCAAGAAGAACCTTCCACCAGGGGCATACTACCTTCAGATTAGCAGTATGCCCCTGTACAGGAAGAAGGAGCTAGATGAGCTGGAGGACCGGCATGATAAAGACTACCTCACAGGACAACTGGGAGACAAACTGAAGATGAGGGTGCAGCTCATCCTCCATTAACCTACACAAGACTGAGAAGGGGAGATATTGCCAGCAGCTGCTAATCCAGGGTCAGGCTCACATTCCCCCAAAAAGGCCAAACATCTCTGACTTTGGATCAGCGGCCAAGCGCAACTTCTGCTTGCTCTAAGAAAGAAGGGCTCGCCACCAAAGAGACGAGGGGGAAAGAGGGGACTGCATCATTCGATTCCCAAAGACGATTCTGCATATCATAGATACAATTTATGGCTTTTGTGTGGAGTGCCAGCACAGCGTGGCAGAAACTAAGATTTGACAGTCAAATAAAGAGCACACTGGCCTGACAAACAACTTCAGTTGTGTGTAGAGCACTCTGGAGCATGTGAATGAGGCTTTGAAGTGAATGGGGTTCATTTTGTATAGTGATATGTGGAATCAGGCACCTCTTTCTGGGGCTTGAGGACTGCAGACGGCTCCGTTGGCTGAGGATTCAGCGTTCGGCTTTAGGTGGAAGACAAGAGCGAGTCTCAGTAGTCTGAACTAACTTCATTTCCTCCCCTTTGGCAAATGACTGAACAAACTTTGAAACATGAACACATAGAATATCTCATGATTCAGATTTTAACTTAATGGTATTAAAAAACAACAGGAGGGGAAAGGAATCCACGATGGACTATTGAGATGTCGCCATGTTTGAGCTTGAATGACTTCTATGGCATATTTAAACTATGCTTTTCCATCTTCCCTACTGACTAGAATAATTCTTATTTACTGGTGCTAGCAACACAACAACATAGACATCTGAATGCACTGTACTGCAATACAAAACACAATAGTCAAGAAAAAAAACGCAATCCGTCAGCCATTTTGAAGAATTTTCCTCTTGGCAACATAACAGCTAGCTTTACAGCCTGCCCGCTCTCTTCTATATTACATGTAAATTAAGTGTGTTTATACTGTAATAATCAAAGCCACTTTTAATCTATGAAGCATTCATAAACTAGAGGAAGCCCCTGGAATAGAGGGGTTTGTAATGGTGCTTATAATGACCAACTACTTCCTTTGTAAACTGTGTATACATACACACACTCACAGACACACACACACACACCACACAAACATTGTGATGATGCCAAACCTGGGCCTTCATGATTATGCACTGAGGTCTTCATGGCCACATATTCTCTCACAAGTACAATCAGTGCTGCATTGCAATGGACCAGCCTGGCCACCAGTATGTGTTCTCTGTTCACATCAGCAAGGGTTTAGTTGTAAATTCACAATAAAAACATTCAGTATTTTGGTGTACATGTATTTACTGCTATGCCTTTCTTCCTCTGCATCCTGCTGTGTAAGTGTTACTAAAGAAGAGTATTTCAAAACCTGTCAGAACTCATACCACACAGTATCTCAAAAGAATCCCAAATGCAGGAAAATGAAATACTTCTGGCTGTACCTTGGGTGAAAATGTAGCCCTACACTGCCCCCTGGCGGATATAAGTGGATATCCCTTGGGGTTTCTGAGAGGGTGGGTTGCTGAGATACAGCATGTATGAAGGAAAATTGTTTCACTGCCTTCACCCCGTCATTGTTCCAAGAGATTGATCTTTTGCAAAAAAGGCACTCTACAATATTGATGTCATGATACCAAAGAGTATAAAACTACTGATAACGTTACATAACATACAGCTTGATGTAGAACAATATTGTCAACCTCTTAAAAGTCAGACCACTCTTCTTGATAACACGGAAGTCACTGTTTGCAGCACAGATAAAAAAATTTGATAGATAATGGAACACCTGGTCGGGTCAGGCTGTGTTCATGGTTTAACGCTCAGTGCACAATTTTATGAATAAAATACAAAACTTTAATTTTTTTCTTATATTCAAGTGAAAATCAATCATATTTGCAGCACCAATGGAATCCTCAGTTACGCCCTGTAGATCCAAAACCTCCAGCACCACGCTCTGTAACATCTAGATTCTGGGGAAAAAACAGGAAGAAAGTGTAAATAACATGTGCAAATAGAACCACATAACATACATCACTGTCCTACTTAATATTTGTTTTATCTAATGAATTGCACAAAAAAATAACTACTCATTAGATAAACCTAAACAATGGACACACTAGCTCCAAATCCCCACAACTGAGGATGAGTGGTTTCAAATGTTCTGCAAAAACAGGAATTTGCAACAGCCTGCAAGATTGTCACCCCACACTGTCCCCCAAAAACGTAGGTTGGAGGTCATGGTTAACAGCACAGTAACTTAGGTTGCGCTTTACCTCTTCCTCCACTAGTTCCGGGTAACAGATCTTCTCACACACCAGCTGAGCCACTCGGTCACCCCTTTTCACTTCATGGCAAAGACAAGATTAAGTTAGAGCAAGTTGAGCTCAAAAGCCCCAGGTTGCCTGTATTTCCTAACACCCTTGAAATCCATTTTTTCTTGAGCCAATTCTTACCTTCAAATGGCTCCTTGTTGAAGTTGAAGAGCACAACTCCTACATTTCCCCTGTAGTCCTCGTCTACAACTCCAGCTGAGAAAAATCGAGATTTACAAAACAACATCTTAAACATGGCAGTGTTACCTCATCAGTTGGCCCACATTCATTAGAGCAGTAAAGGAACAGCCGCAAAAACTCACCACCAACGTCAATAAAGTGTTTGGCTGCTAGTCCTGATCTGGGTGCTGAGGAAAACACAAATTATGTTATGAGTAGGGTGTGAAAATATCTACCGATTAGAGATTCAAAGTTACATTGACTCTATCACCACAGTTTAACAGACACTCACCCACTCTCCCATAGCAGCCTGGCGGGACAGCGATCTGGATGTCTGTCTTTACGATGGCTTTGTCCAAGGGACCAATTGTGTAGTCATAGGCACTGCATTTGTAAGAGAAAATAAACATTCTGTCACCATTTGTGGTAGACTATAATACTGCATTACTTCATAAAATTTCACAGGGGATAACTTACCTGTATAGATCATATCCTGCAGCTTTGGACGAGCCTCTGCTAGGTGTTGTGGCGTTTTGTGAAAGTTTGGCGAACCTGAGGACAGGTCTGTCCTCTCCAGTCTGAGCTGCTGTCCTTGCTTTCTTTGATGGCGAGACGTCGGAGGCATCTGCAACATCTAAGGCGGGCATGTTGGATAAGTTTGTTGCGAAGACGAGGCGGCAATACGCAAAACCACCTGTAGCAAAGTAAGATATAAGGCTAATCTGGCTAATTTGTGGTTGCAATGTGCAGAATGCGCGCTGCCTGTAGTGTTCTTGTTCGTCCAAGCTACTTTTTGAACAGAGTAAACCGAATTTCCCGCTCGGGAAGTCGCGCCAAATTTGCTCCTCCTCTGAAACGCCCAGTTTACCCAAATGCGTGGTGACGTAACAGGAAGACGTACAAATTATGTCCACAAAGCGATTAAAATACTCAATAAATGGCCTGAACCTAATTTGGAATTTAAATGCACAATCTAACGAAATAGATACGAAGACGGGGCCCTTGAAACAATTGGCTCCGCCATCACACTTTATTTTAAAGACACGATAGGAGACGTCACAGATCGCCTTCAATGAAGCGATATTGCCTGTGAATTTAGCGATTGTATCAGAAGTATATTAAATCATTAAAAAACGATATGACTTTAACATGTTATTCTTCCTGCTACGTGTCATAACAAAAGGAGTCTCGATGACGATCAATGATTTGAATATCGAGAGCTCGATCGTCGCTGATGTTTTCGCCGTTGAAATGTGGCAAAACGAGATCCGGGTGGACATTGAACACAACTCGATATGGTGTCCAGGTCGGTGTGCAAGATGTTAGGGACACTATGTTATCAGGGACATAGGAGGAGAACACGACGGCCATCACACACGACGGCATCACCGTTGGCTCTGTGGCATTAGCATGATATTAGCTGAACAGTAGTCGTGTTGTGTCTGTCAAGGGAAAATAAACTGCAAAACATTGCGGACTGGCAGAGCTAACTACCGCTGTTCATGCAAACGGTGTTGCTTGCCTGTTTGCCTCTTCAGCATCTGTACGTGAAATTGCCTGTGTAGGAACAGCGCGGACGCTTCGGAGGTACTCCGCTGTGTTAGGAGTATGTCCTTTAGGCATTGGAATGTTCGCGTCATTGCCATCGGCCTTAGGCAAGCTGGTAGTGCAGCTAACCGCCACACATGCTTCGGTCCTCAGTGCACTAACGCTGCATCTCTGTTCCCACATTAGTCCACTAGGGCACGCAGCTTCATTTAGTTTCGCACCGCGATACTACAAACGCCGATGCCAGACGCTGTAAAGATGGTCCAGACATCACTTACTTATTTTGTCTATGGAGAGGGAAATTTACTCAGATTGACCTGTGCGGATTCTGTTTTGTATTTCACACTCTTTCAATAACTTGTTTTCTCACATCTCATTAGTTACATAAAAGCTGAAATTTTCTGCACAGAAAGATAGAAATGTCCGTGGCATGCAAGAAAACATTTGTCAATACATTGATATGTGCATCTCCAGAGATATTTGTCAGATATCTGTAATGATCAGCATCAGAAGGGAGATAATCACAAACCTACGAATGATGCGTTCACTTGCGACATAGAACCAGTTGTACATTATGCGTCAAAACATTTTATCAGTCGTTCGTGCAGACTGCTCATATTACCTGAATAATAATAATGACAATAATAAGCAAACAACATTTCCTCGTGTTCTTACGTCATTTAGAATTTGCAACCATGTTTCAAAAAGTCGAGGGAGAAGTAATTGGAAATGATACGTTTGTGTGCAATATTGTTTATTGTATCAGGAGTGACTATGTCTTTGTGTTACTGTGTCTGGTCGCTTAATAGTCGTACATTTTCTTCCAGCACGAATATGTTTTTTTCTACATAGATCCAGGCAGTATAGCCTCTTCAACATTGTGTTGTAATTGCCCTTGTGCTTGTGCAATTACTCAAATCTTTGGTACTACTTCAGGTCCCACTGCATTATCCTAATCCTGGCAGACTGATCGCAGGCAGGGAGAGGAGCAACAATAGGCAATTTCTATTTTCTTTCATAATATCCAAGGGTGTATGCCAAAACTTTGAGTAGGGGATTGTGGGATCCATTCCTGTTTGTTTCTAGCTTTGTCTTAACTTAATTTTCTTCACGTATCTGAACTATGTTTTGCAAAGACGATGGGTTGTTAGATCTGTGAGACAAATTTGTGTGCCTCCATGCAACAAAGTTCCTCTGTTACCTGCAGCAATATCACTCGACTCCAAATAAATGCCAAAGTTCAGGCTGAATCTTAAGTTTTGTGGCGTCACTATTTTGTGACAATATTCAGTAAATTGTACCTGCCCTAATAAATACTATTAATAAATTGTATCAGACTGCAATTCAATGACAGAAACCATCAGGAGCACCTCAGGTTTTTATTAATGCTTAATATCAGATAATCATAATCACATTTTAAATAGGAAGACATAAAACATTCATCACAATTTTCCCCTAAACAAAAACTACATGATGTGAGAGCATGGTAACGCTTCATACGGAACATGAATAGTGTCAAAGAAGTAAACAGTTTGATAACATGATATTTGACACAGTGAATACCAAATCCCATTAAGTTACTGCCAGTATTAATCATTTTTGGAAGCATTTGGTTTTCCAAACGGACTTCCACTGCTGAATTCATACATACATACATATATACATATACAAAATGTTACACTGCCATCAGCAGGTCCTGTGGTCACTGGAAGGAAAATCTTTTAAAGCTGCTACTGATGTGGCATGACAAGCGTCACTGTGTTGCACATGTGTCATCTTAGTTGCAAAGAACATATTAAGTTTCTGCAACTGCAGTCAGCTATTGTGACACGTTCAGTGTCATTCATGACACATTTGGAGTGAGCGTGTTCTTCACTAACTGCTTCTATGTCGCCCATACAGCAGAGCAGCTGGGAGTTTATGCTGCTAATCATGCCGAGCTATCGCCAAGAAGATGTACTGGGTACCATATAACTCACCGTGCACATCAAACCTTCATCAGACGGTGCATCTTAGGCAAATGGCAAGCACATAGTAATAGCAAAACCATAACTATGAGTGAAAAATGTACGATACATAAATGTGAGCTTATTACGTCTATTCCAAAACATTGTACTGGGCTGTTAATAGTATTGATGGTCTGTCTTTGCTATTCAACCTCTTAGGCAAGGCAATCCAGTACCCCTGTACCCTCTGATGTCTGGCCTGACAGGTGTTCATGAGTAGAAGGTCAGTACACTCTTGTGGTTGCCTCTAATAAGTAGGGTGGTTGGGAGGTCTTTGGTCAAAATGTCCAACCAGGCCATGTAGAAGTAGTCAGAAACTGATTCCTTACGAGCGATAGGCATGCTCCTGCAGGTGGAGACAGTTTAGCAATGTTAGTCCCTTGACCTGTCTTACAGAGTGAAGCTCAGGTTGTTCATTAAACCGTAAATGAGGTCTGCATCGTCATAAAATGTCCTCTACTTACACAATAATCAGGTTGGCAGAGCTGGATTTCTCTCTAAGTAGCTCATTCAGCCGGATCTGCAGAGTAGTCTGCAAAGCAGCAGTGAACTCTTTAGAGCTAATTACAAGCACCTTGAATGCATTGTTTCTACATATTCAGAGCTGCATTCAATATTATGACAGAGCGTTGACGACCTTACCTTCTCTTCAAATGTGTCCAGCTCCTCATCAGTGATTTTCCAGGGGTGCTGTTTACGCATGGCTTCAGCCTGAGCTGGCTCTTGAGATCTCTCATGCAGACGAAATGGCTCAATCATGTCTTCAAATTTCTTAAAACTAGACAGCAGATAACAACGTGAGCGACTGCATCTGAAGTATTAAGTTGCAAGTCTCTGTTCGTTGTAATAATGTGCTTTGCTTTTTTTGCTTTGCCAGTACATGAGGCAAAACAATGAATACAATCACCTGTTTGCGCTAGGTGTGACGTGGATGTCATCAACAACATTGATGTCATTGCATTTGATTCGGAATTTCTGCAGTAGAGACTCCATTCTGCAAGGCAGCAAGACACTGGTGACTGACTTTCACCTAAACCTCATAGCATAGCTTTCAGTTAATGATTATAGAGCATCCCCTGTAAAACGGGATTAAACCTACACTTCAACCACCTGAACATTGGATTTAGCTGTGTCATTGCACTTATTTGTCCTACTTGCCCCATGCTTTAAGAGGCAATTTTTAGTTTTTTTCTCTCACTCTTTTTTGTCCTGCTCAGTGCGTCCAGGTTGGCCTGCAAAGAAGATCCGTAATTTGCAGTCTTTCCACTTCTTTCTGGTGGTGAGGATGTAGGGGAGCAGCAGCGTCAGACCTGAAAGTGAATTTGTAGAATAGTGTTCAGTTGGATATTCCAGAATGGCCTGAAGATCATAATGGGTTTTTAATGGTGATGGAGATCTTGAAGTTCTGCCAAGAGCACATTTATATTTTCATGAAGGTTAATGATTAAGTGTTATTCATATTGCACAATTCATATTGCCCTCAAGAATTACATAAACAATATGTGCCCTCATATGGCTCTCTGAGGACAATCGTTGATGATATTCATGGAGAACAAAAGAACATCCCGGGGAGAGTGCACATACCTCCATCGTCGAACAGCCACCATACATCGATGGTGCCTTTAGGCTGTTTCCTCTTGAACTGAGTACAGGATTCCACCAGTCTTTCGTTGATATGGGTGACCTGTGGGGGTGGAGGGCTGCATACAGACACTGGAAGAAAGAGAATTTGAACGAAAGACACAGAGATGGGGGAGCGATGAGAGAGGAATCGTGGGAGGGATTTTAATTCATTCATAGAAGGTCGAGAGTTGGATTCTACAGGCAAATTAGCACCGTCATTAACGGCTGACAGAGCATGGACGAGAAGAGTGAGCTCGCAGGTCTCTTCTTTCTACAGTTGGGATGCAGACTGCATACTAATGGCGGCCACAGAATGACCAAGATGCAATTCTGTGGAGCGTGTGGATGATGGCAAACAGAGTGAGCGAGTGCTTGCTGTCGAGGCTAAAGAACAGCTCCTCAGATTGAAATGAGTCGGGCCCTGTTATTGGATTACACTCTCGGTGTGGTCTGTTGTGGGAACACTTTGATTGGATTACACCACAATGCAACTCTTGAAAAGTTTCTCCCCCAAAAAAATGCATCTCCATGGTCTCATTTGTTTAATGTGTGTACTTTTATCCTGAGCGTCTAAAGTGAAGTAGCTGTGTACCCTTGAAACGTGACGTCTTAACGCTCAAAAACCTGTAAACAACTGATGTGAATGTCATTGTCTGTGCAATAGCTGAGGCGAAATGGGGCGACGATTGTTTCAGCTTTTGTTCAGATTGAGCAGTGGAACAAAATCTCCTGATTATGATTTATTGATGCTTATCTAACCGTGATGCATTTACCTCTTACAATATGATTTTCCTTATATTTTTGTTCTCTTACAGCATTACTCACACAATAGAACATATGCAAACAAGTAAATATTGGCCTCTCATACCTCTGGTGGTGAGAACCTGCTGAGATGAGTGCCTCGACTTCCTGAACAGTCCCTTTGCCTTGCCTCCGTTGGACATCATCTCTTTCTCAAGCTCCTGCTGTTCTTTTGCCGCCTTCAGCATCTCCTCTACAAGGTGCAAAACACACATAAGCCCACGTTTCTAAACAATGTGTTCATGACATCGCTGTAATCATTGTGGCTGCGCATCAAATCAAGATTTTTGTTATCGAGATGTTTTTTACTGGCAGTCTGTCACAGAAAACAACAGTCATTTGATGGTTACTTTCAGTGTCTTATCTGATGGGCACTGGAACTTTATAACAGACTGTGGTCCACAGAACAGGGTGTTCTCCTTATAATCAGCTGCCATGGGTTGTTTGGTGGTATCAAAGTTTATTGGCGATTTCACACCACTGGAGCGAAACATGTTCAAATATCACTCAAGTCCAAATGTTCATTTCCTATAAATGTGTCCAGTGAGCAATTTCAGCATTCATTCTAAATCGAGGTTTTTCATGCCAACCTTCTGCCTCCACAATGTGTGACATATCCAGTCCAAGATTCATCCTCAGCACCAATAGTCCGTATTCAAAATCGAATGCGTCGCTGTCAGAGAGAGAAACAGCACTGTGTCAGCAGCTCACGCAAACACATCATGTGTGCATTAAATTGTGGATGCATAGATCATAACCCATGCAAATCTTTTGTGTTGTCTACTCACTGCAACACTCCCACATAACTCTGCACTGTTTTCACACCAACGGTGGTCCAGTCTCTCTTAAAGCCCATCATCAATGTGTTAGGCGCCAGGCGACCAAGACCAGCAGCCTGAGAGGACGAAAACAACAGCGGTGACATAAAAATAAGGCAGAAAATTTCCGCGCAGCAGTGAAGAGGCCGTGTCTCCCTGCAGCTGTAAAACCTGGTGTGGGAGCGGAAAATGAAGCCCAAGGGGGTTTCACAATGTCCTTGACCACAAAGTTGTTACGCATACATTACGACCAGAACACTTAGTGGTTCTCCCTTTTCTACAGGGACTCATCCACTGCAGCGTTAATCAATTATAGCTTTTAATCTGCCCTGCTGTTTGAAGTAAGCAATTCTGACAATGAACAAAGGCCTTATCTCCAGAGTGTGATAGCTGCAGCCATAACACTGTTTTGCTGCTCCTCATTAACACTCTCCTGTTGTTCCATATCAGTCCTGGCTGACTCGTTCGGGCAGCCAGACCCAGAATCAATAATAAAGCAATAGCCACATCAGACATCAGACAATAAAAAACACCTCTGTTTAAATGTTCCTTCTCCCCGCACTCAAAAAGTTATATATTAATGGAAATGTGGAGGTGTTTTTGTCTCGTTTCCGAAATCTTGACTGGACTGACCTGCAGCAGGTGCTCAGCTCCCTCCCTGAAATTGTTACAAGCCACGGCAGCATAGAATGCCTTTCGTTTTGTCTTCCGAAGCCACAGCTGACCCTTCTCCGTGCCTACTTTCATATCTTCAAGAGCCTGTGATCGCGGACCCTGGAGACGGAGCATGGAGAAACATTCAGACTCTCTGAAATTATATTTCAAGAACGAAAACAACCCAAAGTGAACAATTTGTCAAAAATAATAGCAATAAATAATATGCTCCATAACCTCACCACAAACACTTCACAGGTGAGACAAAGGCCATAGTTCTTGGAGAAGGCATACGCCAGGTCCAGAAGTGCCGGTCTTGTCTTAGCTGTGCCAGTCAATACAAGGATCTGAGGCCTGAAAGAAGAAATGGGAAGAAAGTGTTCTAGTCTGCACATGTAGGCCTATATCGAACAGATTATCATCTCCCACGATGCGATTCCCTTACCTGAAGTTCTTGACGTGATCCTCCACCCCGGACAATGAAAGAGTGTTGCTCACTGCACTCACAAATGTCACTGCTTGAGTTGAGGAGCCCCAGTTCACATCTAGGAGAGAATAAATCACAAAGGTCACGTTTCATTCATTTGGATATACAGTATATTAAAATCATAAACATTCAAACATGACTCACTTGGCTTCTTGACCGTGACGTAAATGTACAGGAGAATTTCAATGCCATAGGTCAACAGAGCAGCCCACCAGTTGATGACGAACATTACAACGCAGCAGAGCAAGGCGCCCAGCAGAGATAGCCACATGTTGTAGTATTTATATGCTGGTCTCCAGCCTGAGAATACCAGAAGAGGAATTAGATCAAGAAATGCAATTCAAACTTGCTCAAGCATTTTATAGTTATGTCTTAAACTCACTAACCTTGTAAAACTAATACAAAATTACATGCTAGTTTAATGCTACCAGTGGTCCTGGAAGAATACTGGATTTATTGTTTTGTTTTAAAGCCCTAGGACCAACTTTCCACATATTGCCGTATTTGTGTCAAGTTAAGTCACAATGAAGCAGTTAACAAAAAATATGGAACCTCAGTGAAACTGCAACAGCTCACAGCTAGAGGTTTTCCATTTTCAACAGAGTTTTCCTGTTGTTCCTTTTACACATCTGTTCCATCTGTAGAGGCCCACCTGGAGACTTGGCATAGGATGCATGGAAACAGGAGAAATTGATAAGGGCATAAGACGCCAGGAAGAAGTTGGAGATGATGGGAGCGATGGTGTTCAAGTCACCTGCAGAGAGGAAAAAGCAGACGCAGCAGGATTTACATTTTGAATCACATCTCCAGGTTGGAATATTGCATTCTTTGCCAAGTAAGACAAGCTGAACTGACCGATGAGAATGAACGCCACAGAAATGATGAAGGTGAGGATATAGCCACGGATTGGCTCGTTGTTCTTTCCATGACCTTTGGCAAAGAAGTGCAGACCCTTGTAGATATTGTCCTTGCACAGTGCCTAGAGCAGAGGAAAAGTAAGGAATATGTGTGTCTCTTTTCTGTTTATGCAATGTGCTGCAGAGGTTATGTGCTCACGGACCTGGAAGACTTTTGGAGCACTGACAAGTGACGCCAAAGCAGAGGAAAGGGTAGCGGAGAACGTTCCAGCAGTAATAAGGTAACCAAACCCTGACACCATGGTCATCACCTAAATTAGAGATGAGAAATGGAGAAATGCAAAACTGCAACTATTCATGTGGAATCAGTCAATTACCAAGTTACGCTTGCAGGCCATGTACCTGGAAGTTGTTCATTAGACCAAACTTGCATGATTCTGTATCACAGGAGGTGAAGTTGAAGCCCAGTTCACAGGCTGCCTGTGGTGAGCCAATGCATGATTCTCCAGGGATAATGCGGTCTGTAATATTTCCAGTGGCGTCACGGACAACGCTGGCAGCTGACCAATCACAGAAAAGTGCAGATTGTTAATGGTTTGATACAATAACAAGCAATTTCAATGGCACTTTATGTGCATGTGTTTGTCCATCAGAGACAAGTTTCATGTATTGACAGGTAGCTTTACCATATTGAGATTCAGGTGCCTAAAGGGTTAAGTTCATTATTGAAAGTGACTGTTGTACTTACAAACACACAATGCCACACCAAGATAGGTGATTCCAGTGATTACGATGGCCAACAATGTACCCTTGGGTATAGCAGCTTGTGCATCCTGAAATTAAACAAGAGGAAGGCATTATTCTATTGTCACCATGTTTACAAGAATATTGTCACTGTGTTTACAAGAATACAAATACTAACAGTGTTAAAATGATGAAAAATGTGATTGACTGAAATTACAAATTATCTTTGTGGAGACGACATGATGAGTGTTAAGTCGTGTAAGAAAGTTACCCTGAGGTCACCGGAGATGTTGGCGCCAGCCAGGATACCCGTAGCAGCAGGGAAGAAGACAGCAAAAACTGAGAAAAATGTCTCGCCTTCGAAATTAGGTGGAAAGTTTTCTAAAAATATTTGTGCTGTGCAATGAGGAGAGAAAGGCAGAGCATGAATGAATGTGGGTTGTCTAAATGTCTAAATGAAATTATCCTTTGCAGTTAAGCTCAGCGATTTTATGATGAATCTTTTGTCAAAAGTGTTTCCTCACAGTCATAATTGAAGAAACCCTTGGATTTCTTCTCCTCTGTTGCAGGAAGAAAAGTTCCCACAAACACATTCACTATAGCTGCAAGCAAGATGAAGAGCAGAACAATCTGTGCCTGTAATGGAACACATTCAAGCGTTTAGTTATACTTTGTAGATTGGATTCGAGAGGCTGGAAGACAAAGCAGAGGTAATTTCTCACCTTTGCCTCCCATTCCATACCAGCAACCGATATACCCAACAGCACCACCACTGTGACGCAACCGATGATTCGGATGTCATTCAGTTGATCCACCATAATGGCGGAATTTTCCTTAGTAGGACACAAGGTGGTGAAGGGTCATGGAGGAGAATGTAGGCCACATTTTTCCTTATCTTTGAGGTCACCACCCATCATAAGTGACATTGCGTACCTTGAGCAGGTCGACCACAGTCTCTGCAAATCCCACCACATACATAGCGACAGCTACTGCATTAGCAAACGCAAATATCAGACCGATTGAGCCACCAAACTCTGGGCCTAAACTTCGAGATATCAGGTAGTATGCTCCTCCTAAAGTGAGAAAAAGACACACACACACACACACACACACAGGTAAATGATTAATCACCAGATCACCTCTATTGATTCAATCTCAGGACAACTTAATAGCCTTTGGATGTTGACATTCAGTAATAATTTAGGACTGTCTTATTTATGTTTATCTGCTTAAATGGCCCTTGTAGAGACGTCAGTCTCAATGTCATGGGGGCACTTCAAGTGTATTGAGATTTTTTTGTTTAAAGTCTGGCACAAAAATACTTAAGTTGTCTTCGCTTGACTTAAATTGCTCTGCTAAGGTGAAATGCCTTACGGTTTTATGGAGTCTTCATCTTACCTCCTCTGACCACTCCATTTGTACAAATGGCAGACATGGAGAGCCCAGTGACGGTGGTAACTACACAGCTGAGGGCAATAACGACAGTTCCCAGGCCTGGAATAGACAATTTCCAAAATAGTTTGCAAAAAAAATGAAGTTATCAGTTGTCTCGTGAATACTCATGAATATTACAAGTTATGAGTGTTTCAATCATCCCCTCCCACATCCTTTCCCACTGCCACTTCAACATACTGTGAGTCAAATGGAGCAGTAAATTCTCCCAGCAGAGCCATTCCCTGAACTAATTGCGATCTGAGGCTTGGGGCTATGAGTTACTGTGATCGGCTATTCTTGCTCCCTCTCGCTGCCCGGTGACTTTCTTAGCTCCACAAAACCATTTAGTTCTCTACTCTCTGAACAAAAGCGCGAGTGGATCAATAGGTTCTTAAGCCATAAACTGGCTCATGAAACCATTCAATCATGGACCACGCCACGCTCTCTGCAGCACACCCTCAGACCAGACCTTCATGGTTTCCCATGATAGCCTGTATAGGAGGGTCAGTTCAATCTGCCGCAAGTTAGCTGCTTCCTGCTGATAATGCTTTAATTATCCAAAGTCCTGGCAGAACAAGGAGCACCTCCTCCGATGTGTTCTTGCAGTCAACGCATGTAGGATCTTTTCCAACATTTTCCACCTGAGTCAACTCTTACAGGGAGTTCACCTATCTCGCTTCCAATTAGTCCAAACTTTCCTGTCTCCCTGTCTCACTCACCCCAGCCAGCTTGTCCAAACACCCAAGACAGACGGATGAACAGCATGACACCCCAGATGTTGAGCATGCATCTCACCTGTGAAAAACAACAGAACCATCACTCGAATGGCCTCATACAGAGCAATTTGTCACTACTACTACTACTACTACTACTACTACTACGATGGAAAACAAACAGACACATTATTGAATTGATTTTGTATATAATTCCTTGATGCAAAGGGAAACTCCCTGTCTGCATGCACCCTTCCTCAACTTTGAGGGGCTGTGGGCTCCTTGCTAAATTCAGGACTGAAGGATCTCACAGGCTTACTAAAAGACGTTCCAACAAGGTGTATCTACAAAACACAAGCAAAGTGTGATACCTCTAGAGCCATTTCCAGAGCGAGAAAGGACCCATCTTATGAGAGATTACACTGCGATTTTACTGTGTTTGCTTCAAAATCTTGTATGACTTGTTGAGTCAACTTTTCTAATAACTTTTCTAACAAAACAAACGACAACTTATGTCGGAATAGTTAATAGATGCTGTCAGTGATAATTTAACCACTAATCACATGTATTTGCGGTCAGTATAGGTATATTTTAGTTTTGTGGTGTTTCTTGTCAATGAAATATTGTCAGTATTTCGAGGCTCTCGTCTTTTTGAGAAACATAGAGTCCAGTGTTGCTGTTAGGACGAGGAGCCTCGTTCAACCGGGTCAAAGATTCAGACACCCCTGTCTTAAAAAGACAGAGGGACCTCACTCACCAGGACACCCCTTATCCAGCCAAACTTTACTACTCCTTTCTCATTGTCAACAGGAATGGCAGACTCCAGATCTTCAGAGGGGGTCCCTGCACTCCCCTCTTCATCATCCTCCACAGTGTCTGGCACGGAAATGCCTCCATTCTGTGGAAGACATATTGGACAGATATAGCAAAAAGGGTATTTGTATTGTATTTTACTATTTAGTGGGACAAATTCCTGTAGATACAGAGGAAGAAGATTATGAAGCTGTTTTTGCTTGTGTTTGCTGTTTGATTAAATGTGTCCTGAATGTGCAGTACGTGTTTGTAGTTACCCAATCAGGTGTTGTATGATTCAATTTGGTTCAAGAATGATTAAGTATTTGCAAGTTTGTAAAGACCTCACAATGCTGTGGCCTTGAGGAAGAAAAACATTAACTCATCGCATTACATGTTTAAACATTTAGATTTATTGCTGTCAAACAAAGATGCACAGAAGTTTGTTGTGCGCTGCAACAAAAAATTCCCGTGGTATCTGAATTCGCATAGTCTCTTTAACCTCCGAGCAAAGATACGCAACAACTCATAAATAGAACCTATGCGAAAACCAAGGCCATCCAGTCACAGTGTTTCTGATTACAATTGATTATTTGGTGTTTTGTCTTTCCAGTTGTACACAGTACACATGCTATTACACAAACACTTTTAAAGATAGAGCCGATAACCACGTATTTACTTAAAAAAAAGACCAACGAGATAGATGTTTTCTATTTTTTAGCCACAGAGGTCACAGTTTTTTGCCTTGATATCTAGCCTTAGTTACAGGCTTCAGGCTGGTAAAGGCTGCCGGATCTCTAATATTTCCCCTGACAACCTTCAAGAGCAAAGAGTATCTAATGCTTGGATACTTTGTGTTTCGCAACATTTCATCATTTGTATTAAGTTTTGTCGTCACCATCTGATAAAAACAGCTCTATATGTCGCATTTTATGAAGCGAGGCTTTCTTTGCACCATGACATGCAGATGACCTATAACCTCTTGGTCTCTTTATTTGAAACACAAGGTTGTATAATTGTCGGACAAAACAAATACAAGTCTTAAGTGTGTAAATAATAACTTAAAGTCTGTTTCTCTTCAACAGTGACAAGAAAATTGTATTCAACTTTTCATCACTGACACGATGACCATGCGGCCCTTTACAACAAGATAGGTCCAAGGCATTTGCGTTAAGATCTGAGATTCATATGGACAAAGAGGTACAAACTACACGCACATTGCTTTCATTGAGGAGAAAGTAAGCACAAGTAACTAAAAAGAGGAAAGACTCACCTTCTGGAAAACATCATGAAGTTCCTGCAGAGATGGTCGCACTGCACGCTGACCACTCACACTTCCTGCATTGCGATAAAAGTCGATACTGGGCATTTTGTCCAAAGTGTCGTGGCCAAAGGCGCTGACCACTGAGGGGCGGACAGCCCGGTTGTCCCCATTTGACACATTGTTGGAGAATGAGGTCTCATAGACAGGGGGATCCCCCGCTGAATCAAAAGCTGGGTTATCGTTCTCCCCTCCGCTGGACTTGAACTTCTCCATCGTGGCCGCTGAAGCAGGTTCTCAGATTGATTGATGCAAGCGCTGATTCTTAAGGCATCCAAAAATATTGTAAATGTGAGATCGCTACAGAGGCCAATATCCTATATGATGTCACAGTGTTTTCAACAAGTGTGTAAGTTGTTTCTCTAAGCTCGCTGTGTGGAGTCTAAGTTCATCTCCAATCTCCTACCTTTATATCCTTACATCCCAGGGTCATACAGTGGCAGTCGACCATTGGCTAACTCGTAGGATCAACCCTCAGAAAACTGAATGAGGGGTGTCAGAAATGTCCTTGCTCCATCCCAGGGGACACAAAGGCATTGCTTAACGATTAACCAAGTCATAAACGCCAACAGAGAGATAAAAGTCCTCATTGCCTGAGTTCTGACGAATTGATTACTAATATTATTGTCTCAAGTGCAAAGCAACAGCACAAGTTGTTCTGCAGTGGCAGTTGATTTGGACACATTTCCTGGACTTGTGAGCCATTGTTTCAGAATGTCCACATGGAAGTTTACAATTCAGGAGCATCCAAAAAGGAAAAGTTTCAAGGTTACATGCACAAAGGCATTTAGCATATTTAGCGACATACAATCACTATCTGTTGGCGAGACGTTTAATATATCCAGAAAAATAGCCAGTCATTTGAGACTATTTGAATAAGTTGAACACAAACAGACTAAATATTTTTTCCAAAACCGATGATGCAAAAGACAAAGTTAGCAAACACAAAAGACTTAGTTGGGGATAAAGTGAAAAAAAAGGCCCATGTGTATTGAAAATATGAGTTAATATGAGACTGTGGATTACGGGAACACGCCGGAGGCAATATTTCTACTGCCACATGACTTCAAAAGTGACTTTAAAAGACCTCTTAACAGGTACACGTCCTTATTACTGATACACCTCGGTGATTTATGAAAGGCAGCTTAATGGTGCTAAATCTGACCTTGCCTATATTGCTTGGTGAGAATAGCGTCTCTGCACGTGTATTAGTGTGCAGATTCAAGCTTGAAGATTCACCTGTACAGAGCCTCTCTGTTCTCAAGATTCAAAGTCTTATGTTGCTCTAATGTTCTTGAACAAATGAGTCATGATAAGCATAAAATTTTCCACTGGGACTTTAATGGACCATTCACTCTCTGCCTGCCTCCCGTGTCTCTGTCACCACTAGGATACAGCACACCCAAAAAGAATTCATGGAACTCTGGCAAAAATTGCATGCTACCTCACCCACACTTTGAAAAAGGTAATTGCCCTTTGATTGCTATAATATCCGGGAATTTTTGGAGTAGCGAGCTTTTATGACGAACTGTGACCATAAACCTATTTTTCAGGGGACATGGTGACTTGCTGTTCATGATGAGTCTGGGAAATCAAACAGGTTGTTTTGAATTTGAATTCTGCCAAAAATTGTTGCATTTCAACATAATGATAACACACAGATGCTAAACATTATCATTCAATGAAATGGACTAATATTAATTATTCAATTGAATTATTTACCATAATGGTTTTATAATTATTAATTCGAGCTATAAAACTTTGCTATGAGCTACGTGAGTACTGGCTGATAATCATTGACATACTGGTCCTTCAGCAACTTTTAGTGGAAGCCTGCCTAAAATCCAAACAACTCCTGCAGATGCTAGAAAAAAATTCTGCCATGCAGGAGCTTGCCAGCATGGCAATATTGAATAATTGCCAATGTCGATCTGGCACGTTGAACAGAAGGGTATTTGTGTGATACTCATCAAATGTGAAAAAAAAGCCTTAAAGGTATGAAATTTCTTCTATTCCTTATTCCTCGAAGTGCAGCATCCAAATATAAAATCTGTTACTTTTTTCAATCACAGCAGGATTGTTTGGATGGTCTACCAAGAAAATAATGGCTACTGCTACTTTTACTCTTATCGCACAAAAAAGAAAAAAAGTGTATCAAGGATGTCACTTGGAGTCCGAAGACCACAAGTTATAAACAGGATGACTGATAATCAGCGAGAGGTTTGGGGCACAGTTCAACTATAGCTTTGGCGTCTAGTTTGCATTACAGGTCTTCTGTGTATAAACAGCTTGGTACTAGATTTTGTAGTGTGCTTTCAGCTCTGCCGTAAAGTAAAAAGTACATTTTGTTTGGTTGTGTTTTCATATAAATCTTGAATGTAGAATACTGAGTTAAAGACGTTTGTCACTCTTTCACAGATTTCTGTTGCTATGATTCATCTATAGGTTCTCTGAACAAGAAAATGCAACAATATGCCATGGACACAGCTCCTCTCAAAGAAGAGTGAATACGACTTTGTCTGTTTAGGAGACAAGGTTGATGGTTACGAACACGAGTATTCGTATACAGCAGCAATGATAACACCACTATCTGACTCCTCCGTGAAACTCTGATCAAAGTATGTCATCTTCTGCTGATGGTGGTTACTGCCTCATTTCTCACCGATGGGATTTCCCTTGTTGCCATTTTAAGGGATTTGATTGGGAGTATTTTAGCAAAACAAATCTGCCAAAAAATTCAGAATGCTGAATTACATTGAACGTTTTGTTTATTTCCAATATTCTTACCGTCACCCATACAGACTGAAATGTTGGGTGTCAGTCAGATTTCAAGTCAAAGAACAGAAGCGGTTCTCTCTGGCATTTATTGAACTGAACTGTAGATAAGCCGGCATGGTGGGGGATGCGCATGCTGAGATGCCCTAGTTGACTTTGCGTACAGAGATATGAAAATACAATGACGAGCAGAGCAGGCTCATTAAAATCTATTCCAATTATTGACAGACCCCGTCAATACAGGTTGGCTTTTCTATGAAGGTCAGTGGGCTTGTGGGTTGAAAAGGAAACGAGTCTCCCCCCCCAAAAGTAGATGTTAGATAAGGTTGTCTCACAGATAAAGGAGCAATAATGATTGCATTCTTGACAAATGATGTGTGTTGAGAGATACAGTTTATGCATGATGGCTATTCAGTGTGTGAGTGTTCGTGGGAGGCTACGCAGAGTGTATTGTTACCAAATCTGTGTCTATGCGCGCTTGTCTGCAGATGTTAAGTCTCTTCTCTCTCTCTCTATACCAAAACCCTGAATATGCGCCTCTCAAACTGTCACTGTTCATGGTTTGCTGTTTTGCAGCATCACCCTAGCGCACCCTCTTCTTCCCTCTCTGTCGCTTGCTGCAGTGATGCTGAATGAGGGCAGGAAGAGACAAAATGCTTCCCCATTTTATACTAGGTGGTTTTGAACTTTAATGAAAGCTGGCACATTCCCACTGCTGACTTGCCACCTGCACAACTTGCTTAAATTTTCGTTATCATTGCATTTTAACTGGTCACATTCCAATTTTCCAGTGACAGACCCGACAAATTACAAGTCACAAAAACGCAGATTTGCCCCAAAATTGGAAAATGAAGGACTGTTTATTTTATCTCACTCATCTGAATCCAATTCACATCACTCACCACTGCCAGCTGTTCAAGCAACCGGTTGGGAGACACACTATCTGTCGTAATGATATGCCACACACACACACACACGCGCACGCAAAAAAAATGCAGGTACAGACACACACAAGTGCTTTAATGTTTCTAGATGAAGGCACATAAACCCATTGAAGGTCACAGTAAGGCAGAGTCACAGCACTAAAGTGGGATCGAAAATCGTCCAAATTAGCAGAGAAACATCCGAGACTGATTAGTCTGTCGAGTACAATCTCCGTCTGGGAAGAAAACAGTGGGTGAGGACGAGCGATCGTTGTTGAGGGGGAAGAGGAGAGGAAAGTGGAGGAGGGTGTGCCGTGCTGACAGACATTGCGCCCCTATTTTCCATGTAACCTTTCCTCTGCAGCAAGGTAGTGAGAGTCTCCTTGTCATTGGTAAAATATCCGCTGACAGACATCCACTCATTGTTTTGCGTCCTTATTTCCCTCAGGAGTTCTTCGGCCCAATCACATCAGCCAGTCTTTAAAAAGAGAGCAACATTTGACAGATAAACAGAGCACTTGACAGCCCATCAATCAGTATCATTGTACATCTGCACAGACAGAGTTGTTTAGAAGTAAACAATTTCTCAGCATTTTTCTTCCTCTCAAACATGGCGTATGCAGTAAACCCTATTCACAGAAAGCAGCAGTACAAACTCAAGGAGCTGTTTTTGCATTATTGTATTTAGAAACTGTAACACCATATCTAAATCACAGTTTGTTCAGTTGCCATTCATAGCATGACTACAAAATCAAGACACCATGGAAGGGACCGATCTGTACACACAGCAGCAGCAGCATTCCTTTGGAACTTCAACAGACTGGATTGGAGTACAAATATGATATACTACCCTGTATCCATCAACATACTACACACTCATGTGCAGAACAACAATACAATGCTGAACTGAAACCATCATTTATCATTGCAAGTTCACATAATGAGTCTTGTCCCTGAGTCTTCAACAAATGTGTGTGTGCAAATAATCCTGCTGCCCCATGATTCCCTGCTTTAGCCCCCCCGTAATTCCTTACCCACAGGCACAACTATGAGTATGAATTACAGGGAGCTCCTGCTATTTAGTTTGAAATTGATGAGCAAAGTGTTCACTCACAGGCTGAGATTATGACTTAGCGCCAGCCTCACACACAGTCAGATACGCACAACAGCAGACACGTCGTGACATACAGTACAGAGACGCCACGCCGACTCTACAACAATGCACGTAGACGTACACAGCTCGGCCATCGGAAGATGTCTTGTAGTCTGTATTCGGTGCAGTGGTGGTGCA
Organism: Carapus acus; assembly: GCA_900312935.1. Classification (NCBI taxonomy): domain Eukaryota; kingdom Metazoa; phylum Chordata; class Actinopteri; order Ophidiiformes; family Carapidae; genus Carapus; species Carapus acus. The sequence goes on along the minus strand of OMPJ01008592.1, from coordinate 49,755 downwards.
GTGCTGTGGCTTTCTTGTATGTGCATGTGTGTGTTTGTTGAACTGTCCGTGCGATCTCTCGCATGTCCAGGTATCAGTGTCTGTCATCTGTACATGTTTGTGTCTCTGTGTTAGGTAAGGGCGTACTCGAACGTTCCTTTCTCCAATCCCTCAATGCCATCCGTCCAATTAGAGGAGGGCATACTGCTGTAGGGGTCCAGCAGGATCCTGAAGCACCTCACAATGAGCAGACCCAGGAAGACCAGCAACATCCCCACAAAGGCAAATGCGGTCTTCTGTTCCAGCGTGAGAGAGTGCCCCATCATGTCGTTCCCGCTCATGGCAGCAAGGGAGTGGTTGTAGTGGATGCTACACATGGCAAACCGAAATGTAGGTGCCTCATCGCCCTTCTGTTTGGTTCAGGCAGTGATCACCCTGCATGCTACCTAGACAAAGATGTAATAACCACATCACACACATTAGAGCTGTCTTTTGTATAGAACACATGCAATTTAGATCATTCTAAGCCAATGTCATCGGCTTGAATACATGTACTGCAGGCAGTGGAACATAAGGGAACATAAAGGGCAATAGAAACATTAAGTGTAAGGCGAGGCCTGTGTTGTTTTGATGCGAGCGGACCGTAATAGATGGCTAGTTACATGTGGCTATAAATAGCCTTCAGAATGTGGTATCAACCCCATGTCAGCAGACTTCGATCTCTGTCTCACCCTCTCCATGCCTCCACCCCTTGCCAGAGAATTTAAATGAAAACAAGTATGAGCAGATGACTGGGATTCACTCAAGGCTCAGTCAAAACAACAGTGCAGTGGATATTGGTGCAAAAACACAAGCAGATATTAGCTCTGCCACATCCTGGTAACTGGTAACATTCTAGGGAGTCTGCGAAGCCAGCTGTTTGACACTAGAAAAGGCAAAAAAGAATGTGATGCGATGCATGTAAGGAGGACATGGCTGTCTACCTGTTGCTTGTGAGCAGATGGCTGTCAGGGCGCATTCCGTATGCTAAGACAGTGGCAGTAATAGAGTGATCTTGCCAAAAAACGGTGTTGTTGCACAGCTGGTATTCTTCCGCATTTTATCCTCTCATATATTCCATAAGAACACCAGCAGCAGGTGACTGAAGCCATGGGTAGAGCGGTGAGAAGGGCGTAAGGGGGTGTTAATGAGGGGAGCGAGGGTGCATATAGGGTTAGATAGAGGGAAAAAGAAGATGGGACGAGATGGAAAAAGCTATACGAAGTAGAGCAATGAGTCGAGGATGCTGCACAAGTATGCATGATGTGAGGGAGAGGCGAGTGAGAGGGAGGGAGGGTGGTAAGATGAAAGCCAGAGACTGCATTGAGAGACTCGAGAGACTGTAGCGGGAGATGAGGAAAAGCGAGAACCTCACCATCATTATCCCTCCGTTCTCACAGACCTGTTGCTGCTGCTGCTGTTTGCCAGAGAAACTCCTCCTTCTCCGGGACGGCAAATGTGTACATGTAAATCCATCCATGTCTGTCATAATACATATGCCAGGCTGACCTCAGATCAAAACAACAGCCCGGAGACGAGGAGAGGGTAAAACAGAGGGAGAGAGAGACAGAGAGGATGAGAGGGGAAGAGGATGACAGACGCTAGAGAGGTTGCGAGGGACAGATCGCGAGAGAGAAGGGGAAAGCGATTGGAACGACAGAGAGAGATGGGAGAGCGATGTGTCTCCCGTCTCAGCTCCTCTCCTCATGCTGCCTTGCTCGCTGCCTCCTACTTATTATGATTCTGTTTCTCCGTCTCCCCCTCCACAAGCATGCACGCTCGCTCCTGCTGCATGGCAACCACTTGTTAGTCTCACTCAGCTGGTCTGCTGCCTCAGTCATTCACAACATTCCCGCGCAACGTCATCAGCACAACTGCAGCAGTATAAAACATCCAATCTGTCTCAGCCTTTTTCCTTCCCCCAGGCTGATGTAGGGACATCTCAAAATGACTCTATTATGGTGGCAACAACATCAAGATAGCAAATGCAGTCAGGGGGATTTTTTTTTTTTTTTTGGTACAGGACCGCCATATCTCTCGCTCTGTGTTTCATCTGATGTTATAACTACCACACTATTCATTGAAATTCAATCACGGCTTAAATTTTGTGGATATGGTGAGGGAGATGTGAATGTCATTACAATGAATACCAGACGACCCATGTGAGGCGATGAAAATGAGACAGCAGGTCATGACATTGCTCGCTGTAACAGCGTGCAACAAGGCAGCATCTGGCCATCTGCTTCGCTATTATGCAGGGCAAATCTCTATCAGCATTGTACTATTTGTCTCAGTGTTGCAACGACTTGTATCTCGGGAGAATTGACCATAGTGAAATGGCCTGCCATTGTCGGGTAGGACCACTCTGGTTAATGTGAACCGATTCATGCAAATCTGAAAAAAATATCCTGAATAGTGTAATGTTCACTCTGCAGCTTGTTTTTAAAGCCTTACACAAGCCTTACACAAGCCTATGATCACTTGTTCTGAACAGTCATCCTATTACAATCATTGAATGCAGTAAAGTGTCATTTAGATTTTCTTTAATGCTTAGAAATCTAATGAGGATCCCCTTGTGTCAAATTGACAACTAATTTACTGCTTGTCTTGTGTCTTTTGAGAATTTGGTTACATGTAAACACAGGGCCTTTTTTGTGCAAATACTAATGAGACTACCTGAACCTGTTACACAAACAATATCAGAATACTGTTCAATGTCCGAAGGACATCAAGGGTAAGATTGCTAGACTTTTATCAGTCAGAGACCAGGTGTGGATCAAAGGACTGTAAATTACTGACTGACTGCTCACATAGTTTAAAGCTAATAATCTCAACGCCATCGCTTTGCGATAGTGCTATCTGCAGGCACGAGCACTGAGACTGCAGCAAAACCGTATGGATTTTTCAGTTCTTTCATTTAGATTCCCCATGAACTGAAATGTAATAATAACCCCCCATGGACCTTGCAAGTTGATCTTGTCCAGAGCAAGTTTCATTTCCTGCTGTTTTGCTTGGAATAGGATATACAGTTTACAGTTGTGTAGGGTAGGTTTGAACATGACCTGTTATTATCCAATGGAGATTTTTGCACTTTCCAGTAAGGATAAAAAAGGTTCTTTGCACCTTTAAGAGACTGGAAACCACATTTAGACAAATTAACACTGGGTTCAATCATCATTACCCCTTTCATCATTTACCCCCCTTTGTGATGAAACCTCAGCTTTGCTCTTTCAGGTATGCCACTGTGAAGTAGTCATTTATCTGTGCTCTTGTCAACATTACATTGTGCATCACCGTGGTGCAGGAGGCATTATCAGCAGGCATGGCATTTCTAATTAATCTATTGGTCTGAAATTGCTACTAATTCAAGGCCAATACACATGAATGAATGAGTGAATGAATGAATGGATGGAACCAATGAATGAATGATAGATGCTAATCTGCTTAATGATCTGATAGATCAATAATTCAATTCAAAGTCCATTCATTACATGCAATGCTGCTGTATGCCCATTTTCTAAATGATATCACTGTGAAGTAATGTACTTTTATTTCACTTAGTGCACTCAATAATACTATGTCACAGACAACTATCGCTTGAACATATGGAAAAGGAGCACAATAAATCAAACGTTAGCACACTTTCTATATACAAAACATTTGTAACAACACCGCTCTCTGGGTGGGAGGAAAATCTTCCAGATATTTTGTTTCCTAAACAGGTAACTAAAGTAAACTATGGGAAAATGTGTATGTGTGTGGTGAACGTGCGAGGAACTTTTTCTGCACATATTTCAAGGGAACATGCAAATTGTAAGTTATGTTTGTAAGAAACGGTAAATAAGAGTTCTCTTTTCAAAAACTGAACAAATAGGATATCATCATTTGTCACCAGAGTCCATCTCAAAATCCAAATTTGGATGGAGACGTACTTAGGGTTGAATACATAATGTGCAACACCGCTTTCATTATTACAGATAAGATTCATTAGAATTGTTTTGGGGTAGACTGTACTATGAATGAGTTTACAGCTTTTATGGACGACACTACCACAATCAATACCTTCAGGAATGATGAATTGCCTCAGCTTAAGGTGTTTATCAATAAATCAAAACATTTCTGTCTGTACATTTGTGTGATTTCAAGTAGTATTCATTACTCAACTTCATTTGGATGATGTTATTGTGTATTTGCTATCATGTGAAACATATGAAATACCAGCACCGACAGGGTGCCTTTGCTTGATCCTTTTTATGCTTGATTTTATTCCATTCCATGCTATTAACACAAGTTGATCTTGTTCTTTTATTGTTCATTGTAGTTATTATCCTTATTCTCCTCATTTATTTATGATTATTGATGTCTGAATTGATGTCAAAATGAGAGGAAACATCCCAATTCTGTTTATTATCTTGGACTATCCTGCGTTATCAAGTGGCATCTCATAAAGCTGCATCGTTGTGATTTCTTTATTTCATCACTCCATGAGTAATAGACACATGTTCTGTGGTTCCATTGTTGTATTGCAATCTACATTGTTTAATATCAAATGTCCCTATTCAATTCTATTCTATTCCATTCCATTCCATTCTATTCTATTCCATTCCATTCCATTCTATTCTATTCTATTCTATTCTATTCTATTCTATTCTATTGCAGCTGGTTGCCTAGTAACAGGCTGTGTTGAAGTCTCGCGTTGCTGACAAGAGTCATTTGCCCATTTTGAACTGCGTAGCCATTGGAGCATCCTGTGTTGTATTGACGAAACCATCCTCAACATGGCAGATGTTGAAGCGACGGATAATGAAATAAAGTTAGAGGAAACACCTGCACTAGTCCTATCTGACACAGAGGAATCAAGCCAGGAAACACCTAATGGTGTCAAGACGTAAGTTCTATCATTCCTCGTTTGCAGTCATGTCTGTGCAGCCTCTTGCTAGCTAAGATGGAGTCCTGGCTAGATAGCCATTGTTAGCTAAAGAGCAGCCAACGGCAACGTAAACAATGATTAGTTCTACTGATGAATCTACTCCCGGGCTGAACAGTCGCTCACATACGGACCTTTTGTATAATGAGCGCATGCGGAAGAGGGCATGTTCACTGGCCTTATGTATGGCATATCGGATGCAATGCCCGTTTGTGTTTGGTTTGTTTACCTTACGACCAATGTAATCAATATTTTGGATCGCTGCTCCTAAAGTCTCACTACTTAAGTCAATGCTGCTTTCATGTCCACATCGTAAGCGTTCGCGTGAAACGTAGTTACAAACGTAAATCCCGCAATAATCGATTTACTGAGTGACATTATTGGAGGAGTTCAGCCGTATCTATGATGGGTTCAATGAACGCAAGGTTAGGTCTTGTCTTTGAAGACTTTTCATCTCATTTCTAATCACAGTAGTCGTGGGGGCTAGTGGCCAGAAATGGCCTGCAAATGTTTTTTCCCCACGTTGTTTCTTTTCTGATAATTCTTGAATTGTGCCCAGCAAAATCAGCTCGATTACACTTATACTATATCTCAACTTGTGTTTTATCTGTTTTCAAGGGAGACTGAAGATGTGAAGACCACAGAAATCACAGAAAAACATGACGGCAAAGAGAAGTCATCTGGAAGCAGAAAAGGAAACCGCTACCATCCCTACAAAGAAAGACATGGAGGAGAAAAGAAAAATCCCCACAGGAACCGTGTCTTCATCAGCAACATTCCCTATGATATGAAGTGGCAGACCATCAAAGATCTAATGCGCGAAAAAGGTAAATTTACTAGCTGTTGGGTCGGGGTCTTCCTCTTGTCTGTCCTTTAAGCTGAATTTCTCTGACTGCTCTTGCTTTGTCAGCAGAGGGGTTATTATTGTACGTAGCGCAGCTGTTTGGGAATCAGCACAGTTTGTTATTAGAAGATTGGAGCTTTTAATTAAATCTTTTTGGGTGGACACCAATTTAGCTTGGACTTATATGTTTGTGAGATGGGACTTAAGTACTTAACTTAGTTATTTTGTCACTTGATTACGGCAGTGTTAGCTTGTAAATGTTACGTCAAACCAGTAGAGGAATTGATGCTCGTATGATTGTGCTGCATTTGTTGAAAGGTGAATCCTCTCATTAAATGAATGAAACATCTATGTTCTATTTTTAGACATACTGGGTGCCAAGAGGGCCCACTAAACATTTGTAATTGCTTATTCATGGTTGTTGTTGACCCAACTGATCAATCCTGAAGTCTTTTGAATTTCCCAGGTTTACTGTAGCTGTGTTTCTCTCTGGCCTTGGCCTGTTGGTGTCTCAGTCACTGCCCAGAAAGGCATGGTGTTGTCTGGTGGGATTTGGTCTGGGCTGACTGTTGATCATTACCGGGACATCTCCATCTGTAGAGGCATTGCCAAGGCCGGCAGCAACGTGAAGACTTGGTGACTCAAATCCTTTTGTTTCTTTTGGTATTTTTCCTTTGTATGTCTCATGTAGTCGGTGAGGTTACATACGTGGAGCTCTTTAAGGATGCAGAAGGAAAGTCAAGGGTAAGTGTTGTGGTCAACTTGCTGCACGAGGTTTTAAAATACCCTCAGCAGTCTTTTATCATCCAGTGCTCTTTTAGGTTCTCATCCATTGGGTCTTTCTATGTTACTGATCTGGAGTTAGGTTGTGTCTAGAGCCTGACTGATGGCTACTGATTGATACTCATTTGAAAGGGAGATGTCCTGTTGATTATGGAAAAGGAGCCTTAAGAACTTTTCTACTAGTAAACCTTTGCTTTTGTTGTTGTCATTTCAATTGGTGTCAAAGTTAGTTTGTTTCGCCATTTTCCCAAAGGGCAATGTGGATTGTGTGATTTGTCTTACTGATTGACCTGCACCGTCTCAAAATCTGATTCTACAATTGGTTTACTTGGTATGGCTCTCTCTTCAACAAAACACCCTCGAAAGATCCTGTAGTTGTTTGGTTTCATTTGTTATTTTTGTAATCAAATGACTACACAGACAAGCAGATGCTCCACTGTGTTTTCTCGGCTAAATGGGAAAAATCGGCTCACACATGAATTTGATCCTCCCCCATTTTTCGTTTTGTTGTACAACATTCAGATGTTTCTAAGTCACAGCAAACTACAGTGCATGGATATTTGTTGATGCCCCACTTTGGGTTACTAGCAGTTCATCTAAACAGTGATTTATCGTAATCGTACATGCTCAGCTGTTTTGGGTAAAGTATGGCGATGAGCAACACATTCTGCTTTCAACTGTGAGCTTGGTTTTGCAAAACATTTGGTCACAAGCAATAATCTGATATCAACTAGTCACACAATTTGGCTCATCTGCCAGGTGAAACTAGCAGCATGCTAATTTTGTAGCTGAATGTGTGGATATATTTGTGCAGTAGGTGCTATTCTGGTTATGTGACTTTGTAATTGTATTTTGTTTGCTCCCTGTTTCGATGTACATGCTTCTTGAACTCCCACGATGCCTTCTGTTTAGGGTTGTGGGTAAGAAATTACCTTCATTTGTCCTAATGTTTATCATTTTGATATTTTCATACAAATTAGCGGAGTGGATCGGTTGCACTCATGTGATGACTCTGCTTTCTGGATTTTAACAGTGTGGTGGAGTTCAGAGATGAGGAGTTTGTAAAGAAGGCCATAGAAACGATGAATAAGCATGACCTCAGTGGAAGGCCACTGAACATCAAGGAGGTGGGAATTTATTACGCCAATTGTGTTGTTGGTTGTATGGTACAGTTGATGTGGTTGTTGCTCTTTGTTTATGTAGTTGTAATGTCAACATTTTGGAGTGGTGATAGTAATACAGTTTGCCACTGAAATATTCATTATTTTTTCACAATACTACATTATTAATCATATCCATATATTGCATAATGGGAATGCAGCTATAGCTAAAAGAAATGCCATGTACTTGTTTCAGGATGCCGATGGGGAACACGCCCGACGTGTGCTGCAGCGCATGGGAGCTATGCCACAGGGAGGCCGTGGGCAGGACATGGGTGCTGCTGGTATGAACCTGCCACCATCTATTGCAAACAACCCCAACATACCCCCAGAAATCATTCACGCACTGCAGTCTGGGCAACTCGGGACCACAGTGTTTGTCGCCAATGTAAGGACACTCTGACTCCTTTGCCATAAAGAATGATTCTTGCTGCAAAGGATTTTATATCCAAACTCTTCTGTTGTTTTCCAGCTGGATTTCAAAGTGGGATGGAAGAAGCTGAAAGAGGTGTTTTGCATGGCAGGCGTGGTGAAGCGAGCTGATGTGAAGGAAGACAAAGATGGCAAAAGCCGAGGAATGGGAACGGTTACTTTTGAGCAGGCGCTAGAGGCGGTGCAGGCCATATGTATCCCTCAATATTCAAGTTTACAAGGAGGAAACATACGTCATTGCTTTTTTTCCTGTGACCTTGTCCTTGACTTGAAATATAGCCATGTTCAATGGGCAGATGCTGTTTGACAGACAAATGCATGTTAAAATGGTAAGCTATTATTGCACATTAATTGCACTTGGTATTATTATTCCTAAAGAGATTTGCTGAATACCTTTTGTTAAAATTTTACATGAGATGCTGTGTTGATGTAGGATGAGAAATCTCTTCCACCAGATGACTTCCGTCAGATGGACAAAACACCTCAGTTACCGAGTAAGTTTTTTGTTGTTACATGTTACATTGATTTCTGATAACAAGCATTTGTAGTAAGGATTAAAAAAAATGTTACTACCTTTGCTGATTTTCTGTCTCCGTCTGTTTTTCCTCCTCTTTTGTGTGCAGGAGGACTGGGTGGTATTGGCATGGGGCTCGGACCAGGCGGACAGCCCATCAGTGCAAACCGTTTAGGTGGTGGAGGTGGAGGCATCGGCTCCATGGGGCCTGGAGGTCAGCTGAAATCCTCATTTCAAGTCAAATGCTAATTTCCGTTCTGCACGACACAGAGTGGGCCGAAGAAACATTTGAAATGTCAGATTGCGAACTGTTGACTCACAGAGCCCAACAGACTTTTTTTTTTTTAAATCCCAGGTATGGATATTTCAGGTTTTGGTGGAATGAATAGACTTGGAGGAGGTATGACATTTTACCTCCTGTTGAGGTCATAATGGTGGAACAGCTATCCTGACTAGTGAAAGGAATAAAGCTAGATTAATGTGTATGAGATGAGAGAGCAGGATGATGATTTTTGGGCTTTTGCATGTCAGGTATGAGTGGTGGAGGTGGCGGCAACGGCAACAACGCTGGTGGATATGGTGGCATGGATGGCATGGGGAACATGGGGGGATTTGGAGGGAGAGACATGGCCCAGATGGGCAGGATGGGAGGTAAAGGGAATGTCTCAGACTTAGTGGACAGTGTTGTGTTGTACACTCTTTGTGTAATGCTATTCCAAGAATCTTTCGTCTTTAAGGATGTTTTTGTCTCCTATAGACATGTACCGATCAGGGATGGGGGGGATGGATCGGGACTTTGGCCACAGCGATGTGCAGATGAACAGAGGATTTGGGGATTCATTCGGAGGAATGGGTAAGGGCAACATCATGGTGTGTTCAGGTAGCCCCAGGTCAACATATATATGCAGTATTTGAGCAACCTTTGTTGTAATAGTATTGATCATAGCGCATCTAATGTTAATCTGTCTTTAGGTGGCAGTTTTGGAGGAGGCATGGGCAGTGGTGGCATGGGACACATGGGGACTGGTTTAGGTAGAAAAACACTCTTCATTGGTTCCTCACAACTCAAAAAAAAAATATACATGTTTGAAATTCTACATTTCTTCAATCTCCCAATGTGTTTGAATACATTTGGAGATTCTTATGGAATTGGAGATGAATTTGTTGAAATGTATTTTGCTACATATTGTTTCCATATTTGTCTGAAAATGCCATAATGTTCTATACAGTAAATGCTTGAGACCTCTGTGTCGTCTAAAAAAGGTTTAAGTCCTCAAGTCATAGTTAAGAGCAACCCCATCTCCAACCAGTCTAACAATTCAATTTCCTTGCAAAAAGTGTGGCGAACAATTAGTTGTCCTTGTAATCTCCCATGGTGTATAATGTGTAGTCTTGAGTACTGTACTTGACTCGCATATTCAATTGCAGGTGGTGGAATGGGCAATATGGGGATGGACCGCATGGGTTCCAGTTTTGACCGTATGGGCATGCCGGGTATGGACATGAACCGGGGCTTTGGTGGATTTGGCGGTGGAGGACCCGGTCACATGGGTGGAGGCATGTCAGACAGAGGCTCCGCGTCCAAAGCAGGCTGTCAGATATTTGTGCGAAATGTAAGTGTGCGTGTGATAGGTCTGTGGAAAGGATCCTATAATCAGTATGTCTTCAAGAAATTGTATGAGGGAGAAAACCTATTAATGACCACCATCTTCATGGCAGAGATTTCATTATCAATGAAAAAATCAGCAAATGAGGGACTCGCAAGCAGTTTTATGTGCTACAATGTTATGTCATTTGATTTTCCATGCTACCCGTGTCTTATTTACTCTGACGGCATTGTTTTTTCTGTTTGCAGCTGTCCTATGATCTAACGTGGCAGAAGCTCAAGGAGAAATTCAGTCACTGTGGTATGTGTTTGGAACTTTTTGAATTAGTACAAACTGAATTTTGACGTTTTGAACTGTTGAAACAACCCACATATGTGTTTGCTCCAGGTCAGGTAATGTTCGCAGAGATCAAGATGGAGAATGGAAAGTCGAAAGGCTGTGGAACAGTCAGATTTGATTCACCAGAAAGTGCTGAAAAAGCCTGCCGGATGATGAATGGAACTAAGATCAATCGCCGTGAGGTAGACGTCCGTATAGATCGCAATGCCTAAACTTTTGTAGAAACCATAATAGGTTCGAGTTAAACCCTGTCCAGTAAACTTATGTTTTGTTTTAAAAACACAACAGTTTCATATCCCTGTGTCCAATATTTCATAGGTTTTTGTTTTTTCTGGCCTTATTTTGTAAACCCTCTATAATTTGCAGGGCAGTTTATTTGAACAAATAAAGTTTTTAATTTTTAAACCTTGTGGTTGTAAAATGTACTGAGATCAAAGTCTCGAGTTGTTAATCATCACGGTGGTTTACCAAAGCCAAGGTTTGACCTGTTAAACAATCGTCACATAATGCTCCAGCACAGTGACCCCTGGAAATGGAGAGTTCTGGCTCTGTCCGAGTTAGGCACCTTTCAGGAGTCTTCACAAGTGTAAACTGTACGTTTTTCTTTCATTCATTCATTCATTCATTCATTCATTCATTCATTCATTCATTCCTCGTGGTTGATGTGGTAAGTATTTGATGTCTATAGACTTTTTTTTTACTCTGAGAAGCCCCAGGGTAGTGAATTTTTGCCCCTGCCCGAATTGGGACATGGCCATAAAAGCTTATCAGAGGTGCTTGGAAGATTCCACTGTGCGAAACTATTTCCTGGACGCAAATTTCAGTCTATGTTTTCCCTATTTATCAAGTGGAAAATTACTACCTGGTTATCCTTTTAAAAATGTTAATACTGCAATTTCATTATTCACATCAGGTGAGAACAGTCAGGATTCATCCAGGCTCTTTATTTTGTAATAAATAAAAGTTATTAACGGTCTTAAAAATGACAATCATCATAAACAATTGCCATTAGAGGCATGACAAATGATAAGCTGTTGCTCCCGCTATAGCACCGTAATACATCAGCAGAAAGGTTACTATCGTAACAAGTTATTTGAGGGATTCCCGGGAAATTTTTCTCTCAGTCACTGCAGAATCTTAAAGGGTTATTCCCAATAATCCCTAACTCATACAAGATGGATAAAGTGGCAAAGAGGATGTAACAGAGGAGGGTGACAATTCCAAGCTTCCAGTCTAGTTTCCACCCATTCACATGAACAGCCACAAAAAGGAAGACGAGTGACAGCAGGAGTGTGGCAGAAATGAACACCAGTCCAGTGCTGTTGACCTCAACAGGATTGTTGGTATCCACAAACGCTGTCTTGATGAACCAAGGCAAACCCAGACAAAGCATGTCGAACACGTTGGAGCCCACAATGTTGGACATGGCCATGTCTGCTTTCCCTGACGAGGTAAGAAAAAGAAATGACAGTTAAATGCTTTGTATACATGGGATTATAGGAAGTATATACACCATTGACAAGTAGTTCAGCCCAAAAATAAACTACCTTCTCTGGCCACCATCACACTGGCCACAGTGTCAGGTATGCTGGTCCCAGCTGCCAGTAGAGTGAGTCCCATCACAGTATCAGGAATTTCAAGTGTTTCTCCTGTGTTCGTTTGCACAAATGTTATGCAAAAATGAGTTAGTTACACACTCAAATTTAGCAACCACGCTGGCTGCCGTGTTACCTTTTTAACTGAATTACTCAAACTATCACTAATATGTGGTAAATACCAAACACAATGGCAGATAACAATCCAGCAAGAAACAAAAAGATGAATATAAGATAAGGTTTGATGATGGTGCATTAGATCCGTTGAAATAATCGAGTGCTTGTCCAGCCCTACTAAACAACAACAAATACAACAATTGAGGTGGTGTTGAGCAAAATGATGAAAACAAAGCTTCATTATGGATGAAATTGGTTAACGTTTACTGAAACACTCAAACTAACCAACAAATAACTCTAAAGACCTTTCTATTGCATGCAATCTGGCATCTCAACTACATTATCTGTGTCTTTGACTTGTTAAATTCGTATATTTTCAAACCTTTCAAGGCTTCAGTTTATCATATTAACATCACATGGCTATAAAAATGTGGTGTTTATTAGGCCCTGTAGCTACTGTAGATTTTCATGTGTCTGTCCCCATATATTTGAATAACAAAGTCATTATTCTTCAAAGGTACTTCCATTATCACATGATGGTGATGCAAGTACAGAGAATGTGTAAAATACTTGTTGTAATGCCCGAGTGGTTTGTTCTTTATCAGCACTCTGCACTCACATGACTGTTTCCTTACTAGCAAAGCAGACTATAATCCTGCCATGGCCTTTTGGAGCTACACTAACCCCTGCTTAAATCACCAGGACAATGGCATCTCAGGAATTAGCCAGCAGACTGCCATGTGATTGTGCTGTGAAAATCTAACTTTTTGCTCAGAAATCTCAAACCCATACTGTAGTCCACATTCCTAACAACCAACCCACATTCACCCTGGTAATGGCATTTTGAATCACAGAGGCTTTACAAAGTGCTAAAACAAATCTCACCAACGACAGTAACCATCCACACCAGCACGTATGTGAATGCTGAGATCCATACAGCAGACATCAGGAATGTTATCATGAACCATTTTTTCCAGAACCTTCTCCTGCAGTCAGGTACAGTCAGGAAGAGCAGAATAATGACGGGCAGAGACAGAACCCAGAATATCCTCTTCATGTCACTCTCCGGTACAGCGAATACATTTTTGTGCTCTGAGGAGAAGATCGGACGAATAGGTTAGTTTGTGGTACATCATCAAAAGGAGGTCAGTGCTGAAATATTGATGCATTTACCTTCAGGAATTTCATTAAGGCCATGCAGGCTGAGCGAGAGGTGAGAATATCCAGAGTCATCCTGGAAGATGCCACTGTCTGTCCTTGAGCGTCTGTGTACCCTCAAGCTGGTGTTATCGTTCCATCCCATCAGAGGCTGAGTCTCAGGCCTCTCCCCTGACCCTTTATCCAGACATTTGCAACAAGGGCTCACCTTCCGCAAGACAAACTCGCTGATGCGGAGGTCAAAGCACAGGACCACAATGTAGATGCCATAAACCAACAGCAGACAGGCAGCGTCATACCTGCGGAGCGAGTATTAAATTGACAATGCTTAACAAATGGTAAAATATTGCTGTCATCAGTAATCAGCTATCATCAGTAATTACTGAATTATTTGTCCGTAATATTTCTGATTTATGTATTTTAATGTCTATGATGTTTAGACTAAGAATTACTGACAGAACAGAATTGTGTTTATGTTACATGTGAACAATGGCAATGTTATGTTATTAAGTGCCAAATTATACTTACATTTGAGATAAGTTTACATATTTGCCTTGGTAGCCTTATCCAATTCAACTAAGGTACCAGTATTTTGATCGAAACAGCGCTATCAGGAGGGATTTGCTGCAGGGTTTTGTCTCATGTCATTTACTAAATATTTTGTGTTGACTTCAACTCTGATTGGCTGAATTGGGGGAAAACATCACACAATTCTAATAAATGAATCAAACCGCAAGCGGAAATATTCCATAGATACTGGATGTCCCTGTAATTACTTTAGGATGTGTCCTGCATTGTGACTCATCAGGATATTGTTGTGAGTCACAGGGCTTTATTACAGTGGGGTTTCCTTTACAGCAATCTATTTTTAATCTTTTCGGTCATATACAAGGTGCAATAAAAAAAACTCAACATTGTTCTCTATAAATCTAAAGTGGAGGGTTTCAATTATTCAATCATATCCGTGTACAATCAGTGAAAACAAGTTCAATGACACTCACCAGTACACCTTGTTGTCAGAAATAATAACAATAACAGCAGTGACACTGATGCCATATGCTAGGCTGTCCCGGAAAAGGGGCCAACAGGTTAGACGAGCCGTCTGCGGGAGGAAAAATATATTAACTTGTTTTACTGCTTACAGCCTTTAAATATATATATAGGTAGATTTTATTGGAGAACATTGTTTCTAAGTGTGTCAGACTGTACCACAGTTGCCAAGAGTCCACATGCTGCACAGATTCCTAAGAGGTTGTAGACGGCTGATCCCACAATGGTGCTGACACCAATGTCTCCCTTTGTCACAAACACACCTAACACACACACACGCGCAAGAGTTTGAACATGCTGAACTGTACACTATCAACAATCCTTCTCTGAGGCAGTGATCCTTCTCTGTCATCGTGACCATGAGTAATTCTATAAATGATTGAACACAGTTTACCCAGAAATGCTGTGACCAGTTCCGGTGCTGAGCTCCCTGCTGCCATAAATGTGGCTCCAGCAACATCCTGAGACAACCCCAGACCTGGAGCAACAAGAGATGAAAGGTGACATTATACAGGCAATTGTGATGATAATGCAATGACACCTACCATGTCTATGTGTCCTGCCATCATACGTTACACTGTAAATTTCGAAAATACTGTATATTTATTCAAATCTATGCAGGACTACAGGCATACCTTGTTTTGAACCATGATTGTAGAATATCCCAGTGGACCAATGGATGATAGACGCTTGCCCTGTACAACAATTTCTGTGTCTTGTGCTCTTTGCCACAATTGTTTTTTTTTTTTGACTTGTTTTTAAATGATATGAGATTGTGGCTGCAACGTTTTTAATCTAAAAATAACCACTGCGACCAACAAATATTTCTACACCCTTGTGGAACTAGCTATATTAAAGTACATTACTATCACAATACATGTAGACATTGCAACATAAAGAGGGAAAGAATCAGTGGGTCTGTGACTTACGCTCACTTATCACTTCCAGGGATGGCAGAAAGTAATCATCACAGACGACAGAGACAGCCAAGAGCATGTAGAAAATAAGTAAAAAATAGATGACAAGACCCCCATCCTTCCTCTCCTGCAATGTGAAGAAACCCTCGGGAAACTCGGAGGACTGTGGTGCGATGCAGTCCGTCTCATTCTCTGAAACAGCAATGGAAGTGACAACTCAGAGACAATTTATGACAATAATCTGCTGTGGCAGATCAGCTGTTGCTTGCTCCATTCCAGCATCAACATCAGCTTTGATGTGCAGGTTTCACAGAAGTGCAAATACGGTTAATTACACTGAGTGAACAGAGTGTTTCACATGAATAAGACAACCAACATGATGATGACAAAGCCCAACAGCAATGTTGCAATACATGTTAAAAAAATAAAGACAGAAAATGTAACATCCAGAATGCAAATCTTACCTAAAGCCCGGCGCACTCTGATAGTCTGCGTTCCCTGTGATGATTTGGCTGTGAATGACACAAGATGGACCGTACAATACAAAAACAATACCAGTCCAAGAAAGTAAGGTAGAAAATCTTTCCTCCTCTTTTTGTGGAGAGCTTTCGTCATGGCCGTTCCAATTTGATGTTGAAAAGTCAGATAATGCCCTGATTAGTCATGAGAATTGTCTCAGTAGAGGGAACGAATTTGTCAATAGATTAGGCCGCTGTGTCTGACAATCTACACCAGAGCAACAATGTGTGTGAGCAGATGGATTATTGTGGGAGAGAGACATCTCGCCAGGTCCACACTGCCTTCTGATGATGGGGGATCACGAGTTCCAAGTCATTCCACCAGACTGGAGCTCAGCCCGAGGCGTAACCCGGGTGCAGCACGGTGCAGATCCCCTCATCGACTCTCCGCTTGCTCATATGCTCATAAAAGTGTGTTATTGTTTATTCACAACAATCCTCCTCTGTGGCGGTATACACGTGAGAGGCTTACCACAGTGAAATGCTTTGGGACAGTGGATAAGAATAATAAATCACGGCACAAGTGAGTATGGAGCGAAGTTTGCGGCTGAGAACACATTTTCGATAATTATTTAATAGAAACAGACAAGCACTTAGGTCGTTTATGGGATACGAAATTGTGATATCGACGATATTTATCGGAAAATGTGAGAAGCGACTAGCTAGGCTGCAGGCCTGGACCCTAACATGGCTACGCTAAAGTCAAATGAGAGGACCACAGTCAAACCGGCTCAAGCTTGAAATACTCACATATTTTAACCGAACAGTCACAACCACACAATAACACAACGCATCGTCATGATTTAAGACAGACAGAGGTGTTCTGCTTCTTACGTGTTCGTGGTGCACAGTGACACTATTACGCCGTGGGGCTGCGTGAGGGGACAGCAAGTCCATGGACGTCAGCTAGGGTGAATTGGAATGATTTAGGTTCATATAGGACAAAATAAATGATGACAATATTTTAGTTACTCCAAAACGCTGACATCTTTTAACATCGGGCCAAGCTACGGGGCATGCGCTCCAGAGGGGGGGTCCCACGGTGGGACTTGTTCGGACAAGTTCCCTAAAAGTTTCCTTCCCCCCCACAACGTGAGACTAACTCATGTGGGACACCTGCACACAGTGAGAGGAATGATGTGCTCGGGATTGATACATCTGATACTGACAGACAAATTCATGTAAATCAACAGGTAAGACGGGTTTATTTGCTTCCCCACGTATTTGATCGGTAGGTTGAGGCACCTTCACACTCCTGGCACGGAATAACAAACACACCACTGTGAGGCTTGTAAAGATTTTATTGTTTCGACCGACTTTGTGTAAGTTTCAGTCGTGGGTGTTCGCGCCGAGAGGCGTTTCCATGTATTGATGACACTGAAGTGCTGTAAGATGGGGTTCACTCAATACTGTACCTATCTAACCGCATCGTTGTGAAGAGGTGTGGTGACCAAACTGTCGAGGAATGTATTTTTAAAATCTTTATTTTCAGATATTTTCCGTAACTTAATGACCCATAATGAGTATGTTTTTTATTAGTTTTACAGACTCTTTTAAATTACGGCTAAGGGCATGTATTAGGAGTACCTCTGTAGGCAGACTGAACGATTACGTCACTTTTTACTGCAGCGCTCCACCGTTGGTAAATGGCGCCTCCACGCGGTGTCCATGCGTCCTTGTCATCAGGGACATTATTGTGGTGTTTTGCACTTCTCGCCCCGTTTGTGACGGCTACATTTTCCTTAGAAGAAATCTACTCATACGGGTGGGAGTTGCCTCTGTTTGTTTTTACATATACACTATAAATAAAGGATTTGGCGCGCAAAGCGAAGCGGCTGAAACCGAATGCCGCCATTTGTGTTTCTCTCACTTAAATGCCTATAATGGTATCAATAACAACCTTGAAGTGTAATGGGGGGGTGTTTATTCGCTTACATGTTTGGTATTGGTCGTGTTATTTTCAGGTACTGCACGTGGTAGGACTGTACTCGATATTCCAGATATATCTCCAACCTTGACTGAAACGTACCACAAGATGCCAGTATTTGTATCCAGTTTTATGCCAAGACTGTATTTGTAGTTGACATACAGGTAAGCTGCCACTGTGAGGTTTTTGATTTGCTTATTGTCTAATTCCTTACATATCGCTTGAGACACTATAGGAGAGAGGTAGGAGAGACGGTGTTGACGGGATGGGTGCTCAAGCTCATCTGGGACCCAATATCATCTCCACAACCCAGGAATAATTCTGTGGCTTGTTGTCGCTCAGTCTATTAGAATAAGCTCAAACGGGATGTAGAATACCAACCTGACCAGAAACCTCTCCCGTCTCTTTCTGCATATGCAGTGTGGCTCTGTGTAGTTCAGGCTTTCACTTGTGTGTAAGGGGATACAATGGAAACTCAACAATACCCTTGCTCCATCTCAGTTGCCACAGCCCTGCTGGCAGTGTATGTGTTGTTGTGCAAAACAGGAAAATACACTCCCTGTTGGATCCTGTGTGAATCCTAAGCCTGTGAAAGATGAGCTGCGTGTATACGTTTGTGTATGTCTTCTGAGTGTGCGTTGCGCTAATGGATCTCTGTATTTTGCTTTGAGGAGTGATCGACCAACAGGGGAGAGTCTTACTCCTCCCCCCTGCCTTATACCACAGGGATCACAGTCACAATAACCAGGGGAAGTAACAAGTCGAACTAGAAAAACAAGTTGGGCGCATTTCCTCATGGTTACACAAGGAAGTGTAGCCAGTTTCTCAAGACTGTCCGCTGGGTTCAGTGAAACTCGCCTTATCGTTGGCTTATCAGGTTCTCTTTCTCAAACGCAATTGCTCAGCTCTCAAAACAGCGCAGGTCTGCATTGCATGTACTTCAACTTGTTAAATGCCAGTACCCTGCCCTCTGTGAGGAGTGCTCAGTGTTCAAGGTTCAGGAAGATAAGGAGAGGTGAGTGGCTGACGCGGTGCTCGTGTTATGTTACCACAGACTCATATCAGATTACAGTTGACAGTAGGTTGGCTGAAAGTCTAGCTGCACTCAGATCGCTGTGACTTCAAGAACCAGGAAATTGGAGCTAGCAAAGCAGCACTGCCACAACCAACAGATCTCTGACAGAGAGCTTTCCTTCATTTTTTTTTAGGAGAGGGGCCTTACCATGGGTAAGAAGACAGAGCAGCAGCTGCTGTTTTTGGTGTGTTTGTCGGGGCTTGTTCACTGTTCAACGGCGTTGGTGTTCTGGACAGCCTTGGTGGAAATAAGCTATTGGAACCTCCCGAAAAATGAGACTGTGGACCGATATTGTGAGTGCGGGGTGTATGGCCGCAACTCACCCCTGGAGGGAGCTTCTGGAATTGTAACACTTCCTCTCGACAATCCTCGCGGTTGTGGCCCGGACCCCGTCTATGCCCGCAATTCCAGTACACCAGCCTGGATTGCTGTGGTTAAAAGAGGGAACTGTACTTTCAGCGAGAAGATCATCGCCGCACAACGCCAAGGGGCATCTGGTGTGGTGGTGTACAATGGTGACGGCACTGGGAACAGCACCACTCACATGGCACATTCAGATGCCTCTGACATAGTGGCCATCATGATTGGTAACTTTCAGGGCATGGATATTGTGAAACTGGTCAATAGTGGAATAGAGGTGAATCTGCAAATCGAAGTAGGGAGCCCCCACGGACCCTGGATGGATACGTATTGGCTCTACTTCCTATCCATCGCTTTTTTCATCGTGACCGCAGCGTCCATAGCCTACTTTGTCTTTATTTCTGCCAATCGGCTTTACAACATGCGTATGCAGAGGCGTTCCGAGCGAAGGCTGAAATCCGAGGCCAAGAAGGCGATCGGTCAGCTACAAGTGCGCACGATGAAGAGCGGGGATGTGGAGGTCGACACAGAGGCCTACACTTGTGCGGTGTGTATCGAGAACTACAAAGTAGGTGATGTGGTGACCGTCCTCACGTGCGACCACATCTTCCACAAGACCTGCATTGAGCCCTGGCTGCTCGAGAGGAGAACCTGTCCTATGTGCAAGTGTGACATCCTGAAGGCCTTGGGCGTCGAGGAGGAGGTTAAAGACGTCTATCCAACTGCACAGCCACCCGAGGCTACCGTGATCACGGTGACGGGAGGAGACACAATGTATGAAGTCCCACTGACTGACCCATCCACTCTCCCTCCAGAGACATATCGCTATGACAACAGGGCCTTTGTGGCCGACTCGGAGGCAGCAAGGGTCTGAGCAGGAGCAGCTGTAATAAGATAAAGAACAACAATCCAGGCCACTCACAGATTCCCAATTTTAGGATGCAATTATATTCAAATTCGTCTGGGATAGATTGTATTCTACACGCTCTATGAAATCAAATTGCAATGTCTCAGAGTAAGGAAAATACCGCACATTTAGCAAAGTGGTAATGCTAAAATGAAACGATTATTCAAATTGCTTGTGAAGCTTGTGTACGAAACTTGAATGTCATGGCATTTTCCTTTAGTTCCCAACTGCACCTGCATAACTACCAGAGGAAGGTCTGTTCCTAAACTCATGTTTTGGTGTTTCTGAATACACTGTGTCACCAAACAGTGTCATATTTCTCTTCTGCATGCCTTATTGACACCCTGTTGGACACTGTACACAGACTAGCAACACAACTCTGACCTAATATTTGAGCCACCCAGGAAGCTTGTGCTCACTCAGACCACAGGCATGAACCACAAGTGTTAAAAATTCGCATTGCATTTATTACTCTCAAATCCTCTTGAAATTGAATAAATCAAAAATTTTCCTTTTGTACATTTTGGAGTCATGGAACAGAGTAACAATATCAATGCCACTACATCTGTCCAGGGACATGTTCAGAGGCTTTGTTCAACAGCAAAGTCCAGACACAGTTGTGCATTATATATATATATACTGTATATATATGGCACACAGGTGTGCTAGCTGCTTTCTTGCCACAGCCTACTTGACTGTAGTATACGGGGAATGATATTGGGATTTTGGCAAATGTCACGCCGATGATATTGTCAATTACGCAATAAGAAACATTGAAAAGCAATAGCATTAGCGGTGAAATCGTTGTTCTCGAACATGCGCAGAAATATGTTGATAGTTTAAGATCTGAGTCTCCCAATTCTTGAGTTCTACCTCTGAGCTATGATGAAGGAAGATAAAGTGAAATTAATCTTGTGAAAAGACATTATGACTTGTCCCTCAGGTCAAAAACAGTCCAGCATTGTTTCATTTCTTTGTTTGATGGTGGGTAGTGCTGATTGTGGTTCTTGATGTATTTTTCTATGCTGAATCATTTTTCTCAGCCCTCTAACGAGATTCAAAGAGTCTTAAAACGTTCTGTAAAAATGAGTAATGTATTGCCTTCTGTATTTAAATCACATTGATGCTTAATGTAATACAATAAATCCCTCAAAATGAGGCCAACCTAATGTGCATGTGTGTTTGTTAGTGGCACAGGTAGAAAGTGATTGCGAGTGGAAAGGTTATACTGCAGTTATTGTTTTTTGTTGTTTTTAAAATTTTGATTGTGTCATCAATGTCCAATTTAGGGAAATTTCA
Organism: Carapus acus; assembly: GCA_900312935.1. Lineage (NCBI taxonomy): Eukaryota > Metazoa > Chordata > Actinopteri > Ophidiiformes > Carapidae > Carapus > Carapus acus. The sequence goes on along the minus strand of OMPJ01008592.1, from coordinate 28,208 downwards.
ACATGACTGGAGGCGAGGTGGCCCCTAGACACATTAAGGCTATTTATTGTCAGTAATAGCCTGAAGTAAGGCTATTAATTGTCAATGATTAGTTGTCAGCGTTAGATTTAAATACTTATTTGGCAAAGATGTTAATGTTTTTAAGCAAGATTATCATAATTAGACTACATAGTATTTGTGTAGTTACTGCCAGGAAAGCATGCACACACAATGTGTGGTGAAAATAGTCACCACACCAGTGAGTTGCCTTATGGATTTTCTCATAGGATTTTCTCATAATCCCCTATCATGTTGTGGGGCCAGACTGTGATCATTACCTTTAAGGTCCACAGAATTTTGGCGCTTTCCACAGATATGTCCACCAATCTGCCCACCTTTGAAGACATCCATGAATTCCTCTTTTGGTTGTTTTTTTCACCAGTGTTTTTGTCCCATATCACTCAGGATACATTTTAATTTGCTGGATTGATAGATTGCTGGATCAGTAAAGTACCTACCTACCACAAGGTCAGTTCCAAGGTTAAGCAGTGACCAACAATCACTATGGAGTGCTTTGCTCGGTACACAGTCATCAAAAATTAACTGGTGCTGTCGCTTACAATTGTAGATGCATGTAAACATCCTGATGGCTGAGCAACGTCCTCACTTTTTGCTCAGCCAAAGCCACTGTGATTGGGTGCTTTTGTTCCTCTCAAATGCCTTGTATGACTCGTCATTCTTACAGTCATTTTAATGCATTTAATGACTTCAATGTCATAGGAATAATTTTATCATACGACGTTAAAAGAGTGCAGCTCAAAAATTAAGTTTTCACAAGGGTGAGGTTGGGAACAAGGTGCAGAGTCATATAAAAGTACAAATAATGTGTGAATGAGGGTGATGGGGGTAAAGAAATCATAGTGGCAGGTGGTGCAGGATTCCCTTTTGAGGACAGTGTGTGTAGGGGAAAGATTTCAGGCCAGTGCCGTGAGCACAGCTTTCATTGGCAAGATAGTTACAATGGTATCACAACAAGACACATAATCAATACAGAACTAACTGGCCAGGTTGTGAACGACTGGCAAGCTGTGGGTTAAAGGCCTGCTACACCCTGTGTTGGTGCAGCTCTGATTTATTGCAGCTGTTTCAGAGACAATTGAGTTGGAAGGTTTTCATTTAATGCCATAGCGGTTGCCGAACACTTCTACCACACTCGACCTCCAGCGCCAGATAGGAATCAAACCGTGTGGAATTATCTATTGTAGTTATACAGAACTATTCTACCCCTCCACAGTGCGATCAAAGTGAAGTGTGTCATTATTGCCATGGCGAAGGACAACACTGATGCTTTCAGAATGCAGTACAATTTAAACGCTAACTTAGCGCGAAGTTTGTGGTTATGAAACTGCATTACGCTTGTGCTTGTGCTCTCAAGCACTGCCATTTTTCAAACTTGCCACAGCAAATGCATTTATGACAGTCCTGCACCACCATCTGCTGGGGAAAAGCACTTATCACAACACATTTGCATTCAAACTCCCCAGCAAGGTAAAATTGCTCACAAGCTGCTCCCCATCCTGCCTTCTCTCCAAGATGACCTGCGGTGTTGTGCTTGGCTGGAATATATAGAGTAATAAATCAAAGTATGATGAATCTCAGCTCTTCTCATCCTGTTCATTTTAATAGGTCAGTTGAAGCGTTGGACTGCTGTCCATTATGATTCCCGTTCCCCTGTTGTAAATCTGAACTGAGCCACGCACCACTTGTGCCATAGGGCCTCTGCGGTGTACGTGTGCGCGAGTGCTGCTGTGCGGCCTCAGCAGTCAGAATGCTGTCTCTGTAATTGAATTACAATAGTCATGATGCCTCAGACTCTGTTGTTGCAGACTCTCTAAGTAATTACCCTAATGAAGGGGGGAAATTTGATTAGGGAAGTGCACCGCGAAATAGATGAATCCATTTAGTTAATAAGGACAACATAAAACATTTTGTTCTGTTCTGCTCAACAATTATATCTGATGCTCTGGCATATACGCACTACCGTCCCCCTATGGTCACGTTGATCATTTCATAGGCTCGCCAAGGAGACATAAATGTGAGGAGCCTTCGGAGAACTTTTGTCTATTTGTTTATATTCCAATCATACGATACATTTCCCTCTTTCCGCTTTGTTATCGTTCCCCAGGGTCACATCTGCCACTTAAATTTCCGGAACACTCAGTGTTGGATTGCTGTGCTTTCAGTCCTATCTAATTAGGCAGTCGGAGATCATTTTACATGTATATCTTTCATATCTCCACCGCAGTAGCAGTGATTCAGGTGTGCACAAGTGTCCAATTCACATCCTGATCTTGTCTGCATGACCCCTGAGAGCCGCAATGTTTTCTGTGCGTGGCACTTTCCTTCCTTCCCTCCTGTTGTTGTCGTTTGGGCAGATCAGATAGTGCTGATTGCACCTAAATACCCTTGGACAAAACATTTCTTATCCTGTGCCATTGTCATTACTGCCCTGTCTTGTCATGTCCCCTGACACACTAGCCAGCTCAACCTTCCCCCAACTCACCCCAACGCCCGCCCCACCTCCACCCTTTTCCTGCTGACAGAGACCAAAAGGGGTAAGCAGCTTGGTGGGATCACAGGATGGTCGGCTCGAGAGGATGTCCGAGCGTGAAACATCTCTTCCCCTGCAGCGCCTCGGCGAGAGAGGGGGCAGGAAATGACGCGGTTGGTTTATCTACTTCTAAACAATGGATTTCACCGTCTACATATGGCAGGCGGACTTTGTGCTCAATTCCACAAATGGATTTGTTAAATTTCAGTTCACTCAGTATCCAATCAGTGTCGCCACATTCAGCTGCTACATGTCTACCACATGGTTGTGATTAGTAGTCACTAGTATATAGGAAGTATGAGAGCATCATTTGATCAATGAGGGCTGAATAGCGGCCCAGGCCAGGTTCAGATCCGTTGTCATGCAATGAGGACACTTCCAGCCCGAGGATATAAAAGACATCTGATCGGAAACAGACAGCACAAGTTGTCCACCAGAAGTGGCTCCTAAAACCGATGGCAAGGCTCCCCCCTCCCAATCCCCCACTCATGAAAAGATTTTTAGTAATCAATTATTAGACTACCTAAAATTGCAACCAGTTTTGTCACAAGTCATGCCAACTCCAAATAATGAATATTTGGGACATCTGTCGAATCCCTTTTGCATCTTCACAGGGCTGCTCTAAAAGCTGATGATTGTAACAGTAGCAATATAATGTACGTTGTAATTAATCATAGAACCGACATTGTAGAAACAGCAATCTTGTCAGTCACTCACAGAAACATACCTAATACTCCCATTTCTCAGTATTTCATATTTGCTAAAGATGAAGTCGTTCATCATGAATATGTTCTCAGAATAAGCAACCTCACATGCACCTGCTGTCTGAGACAAGCATGCCCATTGATTAAATTAACCGCAGAAGCAATCACAAAGTCTTGGTCTCTTTTGAAAAAAAATCTTTTCAATTTAGATTACCATTAGTAGTAGACATGGCATCTGAAAAAGCAGATTTATAGCCTTAATTGCTGTGCATTAGACATTTGGAAGTGCATTTAAACGTAATGACTGTATGTGAGTCAGACGCAAAATAATGGAAAGTTTAACTATATGTACAACAACGGAAGCACTGATTTAATCAGTGAACTTTACATCAAATACAAATTACCTCCCTCCGGCAGAGCGGTGGTGTCTCAGCACTGAGCCTGCACCTGTCTGGGACCCGCACATTTCAAACCAATTAAGTCAATGAGCACAGTGAGAAATCCTCAGCGGGGCTGCTGTCAATAAGCTTATTTGTATTTACCTCATGATAATGATTTGTCAGCATTCTTCAGCCCTAACAATTGAGTCGTGTACGTTTCCCTGGATGTAAATGCGTCGCTTCCCTGTGAGGGTCTTTTCTCCTCGAAGCAAATGGTTCTCAGGAGCGCCCAGTTTGGCAACATCAAGGATGAAGCTGTCTTACTTGCAGCTTCTGTTTTCTGTAATCATATTCATAAATGTCATTATTGATGGCATTCGTTTCAGAATAGTCAATACCTTTCAAAACAATGTGTAGGTACGGGCCTTTGCCTTTGCCTGCGGATGTGTTTGTGTATGTGTGTGTCGCAGTCACTCACAGCGGTCCATCCATCCAGCCTGATTAACTCCTCCTGCGTCCTGTTGCCTGTGGCGATTAATTAATGACCCATTTGCTTAATTGCAGTGAACTAGCAGGATACAGAAAAAGAGCATGGAGAGAGCAGGTTAGCAGGGGGTAGGAGAGAGAAGGGGGCAACTGGAGATGGAGAGAGGAGGAAAGGCCGAGAGCGAGAGCCCAGTTGAACCAGTTGGGCCTGCTTGGATTGGGGCCATTTGGTCTGCTCCAAGCAAATGTTCTCCTCGTGGTTAATTGCTAGTGTTGTGTGTTTGAGTACGTGCAAGCATCTCCATTTATTTGAGAGTGTAGGATTTTTTTTTTGCTTGTCCAGCGTGACACTACAGAAGCTTCTAGTTCTTCTTGGCTTCTCTTCCTCTGTGTGTCATGGCACTGCATGTGCTTTTCTGAACGGTGACAACCATCTCCCATTCACAGGCACAATCTGTCATGGCCCCTCCTGGCCTTTCCGCTGCAGTTCACGCACAAAGTGTCTCTGCTGTTGGTTTTAGTCGAGACTTCTTTACAGGTCTGTCTCCTCTTTTGCACGGAGGGTCAGTGCCAGGCCATGACTGCTCTGTACTCAATAAATCGCAACATGTCACGTGCTGGGTGGTGCATGGAGTTTTACACATTTACCAGCTGCTGACAAACATGTCAGTGATTTTAGAGTGTGTCAGAGTCTGCAGAATCCTTTGTTGTCAAAGTCTGATAGAAGAATGACGTTGGAACAATTTTACTGTCCTTGCCAATCTCAGCTTGAGACAGGAACATGTTTTATCGCTGCAATATACAGTATGATGACCCCTTATTTACCATATTCGATGCAAAACTCAACAATTTTTTTCCTCGATTAATTCTTGAACTCTTTTATTGATATATTCATGACCATGCACCAGATTTTATTACAGACAAAGAAACAAAATCAGAAATGAGACTTGTCTGCCTGGTCGTTTGTCAGGAAATGTCGTATGTGCATTGAAAGTGAAGACAATGTCAGACTCCATCAGCAGTTGTTGTGTGTCACGCCAGTTGTGTGAGTCCTGACCCATCTATATCATTGCCCGCATGCATATTCCACGCATGCCTCCTTCAGCAAGGCATGGCATTTGTAGTCATGCCATGTCTTCATGCCAGGGAGGATTATGTCCTCTGGCTTAGATCAGTGTATGCAGCAGATGCTCGCACATCACTGAATGATACAAAGAACAGTAGAATAGCAGACTTAGATTCAGCACCGCTAGTAATGTGGTCCAAATCACAACGATTCAGAAGCAGGGATGTTAACAAGGACACAGCGATTCTGTGGAAATCACACGTGCAACATTGTGTGAGGTTGGGCATGGATTGAAGCAAATTTTGTAAAATTTTGCGTGAGTTGTCCTGTACAAAAGGTCACATTGAGATCAAAATTCAACTGTTGTCTTGTGGTCTAACACATTCCCCTTGTAATCTGTTGTTTTTGCTCGTGAAGTATTTATGGTAATCAACCACATAATGTGCTGACAAAGATTTTTCAACAATCACACCAGCGGGTCTCTCATCTAAACCTGCAAATTATGGTTTACCTTATTTTTATTTATTTTGCGATCATTGTTTGAGACAGCTCATTAATCACAAATGCCAAATGCCTCTCAGCGTCTGACTTCTCCACGTTATTTGAGGAGCAGCAGGCCACTCTGGCAGAGAGCTGTAAGAGGGATTCAGTGTCTTGCTCAAGGACACTTCGATGTTGGCCTCTTTTTCTTTTGTGCTCTGAGCCCGGATTTTTTCATAGAAAAGAATTACCGGCAATAAAAACTGAATGTACTTTGCTAACTGACTTTGCAATGTCCTGCGGCAGCATACATCTGTTGGATGCACGCTGATTGAGAGACTTTGTCAGCATATTGGCCCTTTGTGACTCAAACAGTTAAACAGCACAGTAACATTTTACACACACAAGTAATGGGTGTGGCAATCAGATAAGCAGCATGCAGGCAGTCTGGCAACAAAAGCTTAAGATAAGATCCCGACTGGATAATTCAGAACATTTTAAAAATGACTTCTTTTGTTTTTCCTAGATCGGCATTCGTGCGTTAACGTGAACGTCGACAGCACTAACTTGAGGATTCTGTCTGCGTGGTATGAACTGCAGTTACGCCGCCAGACTTTAATCTCTGTTGAAATCTTTCAATACCCTTTAAGGCTAACTTGGTTGTGACAGTTACAAGTTTCAGCATGTGTACTCATGAAAGGGTTGCATGGCAAGTGTGTGTATAAATACTCGAAAACACATTTACAACATCAAAAAAAACATCTGGACGTGATTATGCGGTTCAGTTCAGAGCAGCAAAGCAAATTGAACAGTAAAGACATCCAAAGCTGACTGGATAATGACAGCGGCTTGTGCGTGCCTTTTGTGAATCAGAGTGCATGACTGATGGATGAAGGTCCTGCAGCGTATTATGCTTGTGTATTCTATTTGCGTCTAATTTAACCAAATATTTGGGCTGTTATGAACTCTCCTGGTTCTTACGAGTGAACGATTGTAGTGTATCTGCTGTTGTGAGACAGGACAAAGGATGTTGTTGTTGCCAGAGGATAATCGCAACCTTTGTCTGGACTTTCTATACGAGCAGGCGCGGGTTACATCTCAGTAAAGCGTCCTTTGTCCGTGCAAAGGGATAGCTGGGTTGTGGCGGGGCTGAGGCCGAACTGGGGCTAAGGGAGCTGTGTGTGCGTGTGTGTGTGTGAGACAGAGAGACAGAGAGAGAGAGGGAGAGAGAGAGAGGAAAACGGAGAGAAAGACAGAGAGATAGGAATCAAATACGAGTATCCTGGCTTCAGGTAGGGTCATCTAGAAGATCACGTGACATCGCGTCAATAAAAGCGGAGTTTGGCCTCGGCTGCAAATGAATTGTTCCAATGACACAGAGGAGCCGCGGCACTTGACAGAGTTTGTTTGTGTTCACCTTATCCAAACCACAACCGCTGCTTCTTTGTGAGTTTCCTGCGTGTCTCAGACAGCCCTGGGATTAGTGCGGTTAGGTGTGGTAACGGTGCCATCAGGGGAATTTTACTCTCGCTTTGGCGGCATTACAGAGAGCGAAAGCACCTAAGCACGTGAGTCCGGGCAAAGTGTTATTGGATGTGAAAGAAACGTCAAGTGGAAATCTTGTCTTTCTTGCAAAACCATTGGCTTGGAAAAGAAAATTACAGGTGATGCCAACAGCTCCATTTGCAGTACACCCAACGACAGTCAATCACATTTTGTGGATTATACCGCAACATTCTGTGTTACACCTTGTGTTGAGACACTGAGTACGTTTGCACTCTACACTCGGCGTCTCAGCATGCTCTGAAAAATATAACACACTATCATATTTAACAGGAGCATGGGTTTATAATGGAAGTTTGGCATGCTTATTCATTTAAGCAAATACATAAAGGGTGGTAACAGTGGGGAGGGAAAAAGAAAAAGAGTTGTGCTTTGTTCACTCTCCGAAGTGGAAATTTACACTCTGCCAGATTTTTGAATACGCTCATGGAAATTACATTCCCATGCAAATACCCTTAAGTACAATGGTCATCACAGAATCCATGTGATGAAGTAGGGGAGTGGTTACAGAGTGTGGGTGCTGCACACATGGGCTCAGCCCTGAGCAGTTTGGGGTGAGGCGCATTGCTCAAGGGCTCCTAAGCAGTGCTCAAGAGAAAAGTGGAGTCCTTCCAGCCACAAGTCTGTCCAGTCCCTACTTTTTGGTCTGTGGTTTGACATGAACTGGCTACCCTTTGGTCCCCAGACATAGTCCCCGCAGACTGAGCCACTGCCATTGGAGAATTCATTGTTGCGACAAAAGTAAAGGTGTGTGAAGCAGCTGTTGGATGAACATCTATACCATTCAGTGTTTCTTTCAAACACACTGTACCCAATGTTGAGTCCAAAACAATTTCTTCCCTGACATCTGAAGAAGACTTTCAAAGCAATCATTCAGGCATTCTGTGAGGGTTTAGAGGTTCACTGTAGCCTCATACCCTGCTTTATATGTCAACAGCATATTGTATAAAATGGAAAACACCCATTTCCACATGAATGAGCATGTTGTCTGTGCCACAGGTCAGATATTATTGCAACGTATCCCAGCTGTGCCCATGAATCTTTTGATACACTTTGTCTACAGGGACATTGGATCTTCGCATCGGAGCCACCCTCCCATCCTCAGTCAGGTTCAGTTTCCTCTGCTCTAAAGACATTTTGACATCAGAGAGCAGCCCGTTATCAAATCAGCAACCTCCTGAGCCATTCTTTCCCTTTGTCCGTTTTTCATCCAGGATCAGAGTAGCTGTACGCCTGCATTGATTCAATGAGTGAAAGGTGAATGGACTGGAATTGTACAGTGATTTTCCAAGGCAAAATGCTTCAGTCAGACTTCATACGGTCATTCTAACTTACTTATATTTGCACTTGAATGTTTCCCCAGAGTGATGACATGTGACTGTGCATTTAGGATGAAATGCATGCCACATTGTTTTTATATTTTGTTGCATTACTTGTTTTTTTTTTTTTTTTTCAATTCTCAAGACACCAAAATTTTGTTGCCTTTTATTGTCCAGAGTTTGTTCAGAGTTCTATGCGAGACCGATACCGATAACACCCTTTTAATTCTCATTCACATGCCAGTTGTGCTTAGTAGAGGCACAATTCGCTGTTTGCATAATTAGCTGTGGCATGGTTTAAGTAGATGTTCATTTTTATGCAAATTGGCCATGCACAACAACAATCTAATTCTGTCGCAATTTGTGGTACGTGCTTTGTATAGTTCCACGAGTTCCAGGGTTTCTGTCCTAACTGCGATTGCAGGTAAAAGGAAGCTTCATTAGTCGATTAACAGTTGCCAGAATGTACTGTGGGCAGGAGAATACATACGATTGTGCCACTTTCAGTCAGAATGAGGTGCACACATACCATTTACCATTTGAAAGGCATCTTTATGCAGTGTAGTATTCTCGATTACTATGTGCTTTTGCTCGGCCTGGAGAAATTTTATTTGCTTGAGCTTGCCAAGTCAACAAAATAAAGTCCATTGAATTGATTAATCAAGGCCTGCCAGTTTTGAACAAACATCCAAAAGGTTCATAGCTTCATTTGGTAAACTATGCTGAATAAAAAACAAAAAAATCCATATCCAATTTTCAGATTCCAACTTCTCCCATGTGTGTTTGTGTGTGAGTGTGTGCGTGTGATCTATTAGGTAGGTAATAAACCAGAACATGCACATTTTCTGCTATGCCTGTTCCCACGTGTCGACAAATGTAATTTACAGCTTGCGAGTTGTAATATTTCCTCTGAGCCGCGGCATGGCAATCTCAGTTAAATCAACTTAGACTACAACAACAACATGAACATCCTGGTCATTGAGGAACTGCTCGGAAAATGTGATCAATAAAAGGAGTATGGGTCCTCCCTCAGCTCCTCGCAAGAGGACACACACAAACACACTCTTTTCACTGGCCAGAGGGAGTCAGCATGAATCCCTTGAGGCATCCATGGATCCACCAGATTCCTGCTTTGGATCTCAGCAGGTAGAGGATGATGACGTTGAGCATCCTTTGGGAAATGGCCCATCCGCCTCACGCTCCATCCTACGTTTGAGCCGGTAGCTTTTCATGTTTCCATACGTCTCCGAACATTGATGCCCTCCAGGAGAGAAAATCATTAATTGGCTCTCTTCCTTTGGACATTTCAGTCTCCCTCCAAAGCAGTTGCCTATAGGGATTTCTATGCGTTGATCAGGTTTAATCATGCGACAGGAGCTCGCCATTTGCATGGCATTTCCCTTTATGACTGCACATTTTCCTCATGACTGCCTGGACACAGAATTAAGGCTATTTCTCTTACTCTAAAATGATATTAGGTATGTGCACAATAATTATTGTGTTTACATTCTCTCTTCTTCGCCATTGTTATGCTGTTGATGCCTTAGACGTTTGATACACTGAGGGACTCTGAAAATCTGCCAGATTATTGAAGCACTGTATCCACTGTCTGTTGCCACTCTTTCCAATTCTGTCTTCAATACATTGACCTTGAAAACAAACAGTAATGGAAAAGGGGCTATGTTTCCCTATGCATAGACAGGCTACTGATAAATCACTTAAAAAAAATACCAAGAAGATTAATATTCTCCCTTCATGTTCTTCAGGATATTCAGCTGCAATTGTAGAATACTGTAAACTAATATGTTGTACTGCCAAAATTAGGAATTTGGCGGCATAATTCAAAAATAGTGCAGTGCCATGTGAAATGTTCCAGCAACAGAGAGTCTGCAGTGTTTGGAGTGCACCTATCAGAAGTGAGCAATCAGACTAATCAGGCAGAACATGGTAGACAGCAGGATTAAGACACTGGAGAGAGCAAGTCCAAATATAGTCACAGTCAACACTCACCCGAGGCAAGGGCGTGTATGTCTGTGTGTGTGTGTGCGTGTGTGAGAGTGAGCTTGTGATGACAGTCACAGTCAGTTCAGTTTAATCGGTTTACAGCTAAAACACGAGAGTTCAAGACAGTGCATCCGTATGCTTGAACTTGTTTCTTTTAGCACTGATGGGAATCCTTGTAGATTGGATACACACACACACACACACAAGGCAAGCAGGGAATCACCAATGAGCTCCACCCCGACATCTTACGTTGTATTTTGTCTTGTTCCTTCGCGACAAATGTGTGATCGCCCTGTGTGTTAACAAACAACAGGGGCTTTTTAAAAGACAAACTGTTTTAGCAGCACGCTTTAACGGCAGTAAGTATTAAATGGAGTGAGGTCTTTTGGAATGGAGCCCGACGCCTGATTCTCCTCCCATAACCATCAGCCTGTTAAACATAAATGAACCTTACAAGCCTAAACGGACAGGTCAACAACCGAAGACGCAACAGCCAGTGTTTATCTCCCTCATCTATCCATTTAGTCATTCAATCACTGATAAATGTACTTTCTCAGACTCATTTAAGCCGACAAATATTGATGTTGCTACGCAGTGCTTTGGGATAAAACCCATCATTAATATTAATGGGCACTCTGTTTGGTGTTAACGCTCACATTCATTATCATCCATTAATGTTTGTTTACCTAATTTCATCGGACTGTAACCTCCACAGAGTGTCCCACTCTTTGCATAATTTCTGTGGCGACCCCCAAAAAAGAGCAGGAACTAGCTTGGATGATGGCTGAAAGCACCACATTGGGAAAGTTATCACCCATGCAGTTCTTTCCAATCAGCGGCATGCTACGGGTATTCTCCTGACATCGCCAGGGCCAAGCTTTTATATTGCACATCATGTTGTTATCATACACCTCATTACATTTGCAATCAGACTCTCACAGCATTGCTAAGCGGTGTGAAGCTATCCATCCCCCGCTACCCTCCTTGCACACACACACTTTCCCCAATGATTACGTCCCGCCACCCATCCCCAATAATTATGTTTTTCTTTGTCTTTTTCCTCTCCTCTAGTTATGCTCCTGTCTGCTTCTTGCCTCTCCCTCTCCACTCCCTCCTCCCTCTCCCTGGAAGCAGCACTAATTAAACACGGGGTCGGTGATGGTACAGAGTCTTCCAGCTGAGTAGAGAGGAAAGGCTGTAATTCCAGCTCTCAGGATGAAACTCTGACACACAATGGCCTCACCATCCTTTCTGCCCCCCGTAGATTCCCCTCTGAAAGCCGTCTCCTCAGGCAGCTTTTTAATAGGCCTCTCCCCTCGCTCACTCACTCACACACACACGCACGCACACCTACAATATGCAGCAAATACAGCGCACATGTACACAGCGCACGCAGACACACACTCACCATTGACCCCCTGTGTGCGTCTCTAGTGCTGCAGCTAACATTGTCTTTTTTTTTTTTTTTGGATGTCTAACTGAACAAGATGCCTGTCTTTTCACTTTTCACTTCATGTGGAGCCCCAACTGCTAAACTGGAGCTACCTCTATGACCCGCCTGCTTTGGCAGGAAGCCACTCAGGTGGAGAGGTAATAGTCCTCAACCATTTTCTCCACATGATGGGGACTTGAGAATCACTTCGATGGAATCGGAATATTGCAAGATCACTGTGAATCATATAGTTCTTGATGGGTACATACTCCAAAAATTGAGCTTGAGGTCTATGATGCCTGACTGCAGCCCCCGGGTAAATTCCTCATACATTCCTCCTGCTGATTGGGTATCATTTTAATGGTATTTGCCAAAGCCTTTTCTCTAAATTGCTTTAATTTTTACTTACCCAGCATTGAAATGCAGATTTCTAAGTACTGCACTTGCAAAGTGATTATGACATTTGAGATTGACAGTGCCTCATTCCCAGGAATAAGTGTTGAGAGATGTATGTGATTTTCTGCAGCTATAATTAGAGCGATGTGAATGACTGGAACCTTCTTTTAGGCTACGTGTGGGCGTGTGTGAGGTGGAGGTGGTACCACGATGAGCGTGGTGGGCCAGCGTATTGGATCGCTGCTGATGTTCTCGCTCCGAATGGTAATTCTCCCCGTTGGAAAGACTGGAGGGTGGTTGTGCAACATCTTGGCAAGGAGCTGGCTCCCCTCCTTTCGTGCCATCCTCTCCATCCTGTCGTTCTCTTCTCCTCTTTTTCCTTGAAGCCATTCTTCAAGTCTATCTCCCTCTTCCCCTCCATCGTCCTCTCCCTCTCTGGGACTCATAGCATGTTTTAAGAACACAAAGAGAGCGCACTCAGTCAGGATGGTAATCGAGCAAGGGAGACAGAGGAAGATGGGGGAGAGCGAGATCACTCAGCTACTCAGCATAGCGCTCATTACATATCGATCTGGGATCTGCGCGGGGCAGAGGGAGCACATTCATGTTTGTACTCACATAGATGAAGAAGATGGAGAAAGCACGGAGAAAGCCTTGTCGGTTGGGCCGTCCTGATTTGTTCTCTCTAATGAACACGCCGAGCAGTGGGGGTAGAGGCAGAAAATGAGGCAGCTGATACAGCAGCCTGTGAAAGGCCAAAAGCCCATTGATCTGTGGTGGGAATTAATCTGCTCCGGCAGAAATGCAGGAGGGAGCAAACTTTGTGTTGTTAGCCGATGTCAGAGCCGAGCAACGTTCAATTAAACCCGGTAACGCAGTTAGCACACACCACTCACCATCCCACTCCACACAGTGATTTATGTGTCGCTATATTTGAGGCGATTTGCAAACGGATGTGTGTTTCCTGGACATGCGGTTAGCTTAATTTATGTTTGATTCAAAATCCAGGTCAGCAATTTCAAACAATCACTGTTCCGCAAACATGTCGTAAGCTATTGTTTTTCTAGTAATTGCGACAGTAATTTACTGTCCCTACCTGTGGTTATGGGTTGGAGTGGCTGTTTACTTTGTGTTTGTGCGAGCATGTGTGTGTGCGTGCGTGCATTCGTGCGTGTGTGTGCGTGTTTCTGCTGGTCTCTGTGTGTAGGTGGGAGGTTTTTTTTGCGTTGCTTTCCCACACTCAGGGCTTTGCGGGTGAGGGGGTCCGCATCAGCTACAATCAATTTGTATGTTCTCAACAGCCCCGAGGGCACAGTGTGCGTCTGTGCGTGTGTGGAGTCGTGTCTTACCCTGCGTGTCTGGGAATATGTGATTTCCCAATGACAAAGCTCTGTAATAGCAGGCTTGGCTTTAGTCATAAAGCAATTGGGATAATCCGCTGGTGTACCAACAGAGCTCGCGGAACACCCACACGGCAAAGGGCCTGAGTCAGGCCGCAAAGGGGGAGGATGAAGAGCACGAGGGGAGAAGAGAAGAAAGCGGGGAGAAATCACGTTACATTTATCCGTCCCAACATTTATCCGTCTGCGACGGCGATAGTTTGAGGGTGACGTAGGAGTCAGCTGTACGGTTCCTCTAATCTTCACCTGAGGTTGCGATACCTCACACAGAGTTTGACTTCCACTCAGCTGTTTACAGTCTAACTACGACAATGTGTGTCTGATAGGCCTGCTGCTGCTTGCCCCATCCCAGTCCCAAAGCACGCTCGCTGCCTCTCTCTCTCTCTCTCTCTCTCCCGCCCTCCGCCTCCTCCTCTCTCGCACGCTCACGCACACACGCATACATACACTCTCTCGCACGCGCTCCCTTGGCGAGCAGATGAAAACTGACAGATAAGCACATTTACTTGCAGGTGTGGGAGTGGAGCTTTGTGCTGTGTCGCATCTTAAAGAGCCACATTTAGACTGATATTCATCTCACTCTCTCTGCTGTGTGGTTCTCCTTGTGTCCGCTTCGTAGTTTCGCCCATGCCTACATCCAGCCCGGCTGGCTGTTACGCACAATCATATTTCATGCATTCAAGACGTACAGGAGGGCTGCATATTTTAATGGCCAGGCTGAACAGCAGGCAGAGTCTTGTATCACTGTGTCACTGTTGTTTGAGCAAATGCAAAACAACTGGATAGAATTCTAATTCAAATGTTTTTTTTCCTCTTACAGTGTGTGAGTGTTTTTATGTGGGAGTGTGTGTGTGTGTGTGCGAGTTTGGAGGCATCTGCTTAAGAGTCGGCGTTGATGGAAAACTGGCACTGATTCAAAGCTCATAGCACCTCAGTAATGTACAAACAAAAGAAGAAAGGAGAGGTTCTAAGGGAGAAAATGAGGAAAAAGGGAGGCTTACATTGAAGCACCATGAAGGGATATTTCTCCCAGCCATGGCAAATCCACAGAGAATCAACAACGTGGTTTTCATTTCAGTTTTTTTTTGTAAATTTATTTACTGAATGTCATTCTCTCCATCCAAATTCCAGCAGTTGTGCACAAACTATCTGTGGTGTCTAAATATATCCAACCATCCAGGGAAAAAAAGGTTCTCCAATGCAGATCAAGCCAGAACTGCCAAGTGGAAGACAGGATTTGGTCAAAAAGAGATGCTTATGCTGATGAGTATGTGTCTCCTTTTTGTCATTTTCACCAATGCCACAAGATACATTCATATGTGCTGATGCAACCGTTGTTATGCTTAGTAATGCAACGCACGCAGCCCTCAGTGTTGTGGTTAGAAATGAGCAGACAATTGCTCATGTTGAGTGAATGAATAATTGTTTGTAAACTTTCGTCTGTGACAGTACCAATAATTGAAAATGAGGACGATGAGAGCAGTCAAAGCAATTCTGTTTGACTTTATTTTTGAGTCAGTGTTGGTGCAAAAACACTGAACAGCGGGTGTGAACTAATCTGAAGAACTCAGCTCAGCCGGGAATCGGCTCTTTGTTCACCGAAACGTCTGACTGCTGCTGAGCGGTAACCGCCCAAATGCACGCGAGGCGTTGCAAACAATATTACAAATATAAAGGAAGAGGAGTGGTCATGCATTTCATGTTCTTCTTTACTGTAGGTAGGTGGGAAAGGAAGGTAGGTTGGTAGGTAGGCACGAAATTGATCCATTGATCTGGCAATCCAGGGAATTGAAGGCCCCAGCAGCTCAGAGTGATACAGAGAGGTAGACGATAAATAAACAGTGCACAATATGCGATAGTAATAGAATTTACTGTGTCATTTAATTGGCAATTTTTGGGCTGTTAACTCGCACATTTCTCACTTAAGATTTCCTCATGTCAAAAAGATGAAAAGTGCAGCAGTGCAAGGAAGTTCTCATGGATTTAGGTGACAAGCAAAAGTGTCTTGCAAAGACAAATAAATTGTATAAATGGGGTTAAGACTCTACTATATTATTGCCTGATTCCCCCTCCTCCGCCTGTCTGTCTTGCCACCTCTTTCTCTGAAGCGAGCGCAGCGTATCGTAGCACTTGGCTGAGCACTGGCAGACTTCCATTTGTATACCGCCCCTCTTTCACCTCATTAAACCCTCTTTGTTTATGGGTCATCCTCGAGCCAAATATTTCCATCTTCCCAAAGAGGCTCGGAAATCACTGCCCTCTTTAAAGGCCGCGCCTCTGTATCCACCCTGATTTCAACATCTCATGCCGCCATGCCTTTCTTTGCTTCAAGCAACTTTCCAGCCGATGCATGCCATTAAAACAGCCATGGATGTCAGGGGGTTGGGCACAAGGATCAGATTTCGCTGGCTCGTAGTATTTGTAAAGGTCAAGGCTGCTTTGCTGGGCATCAAGAACTTATTTCAGCGCATCTTGGCGAGAATCCGGTCTTGCCGTGATTCACTTGTGCACGTTCTCGTGCAGATCTGCACGATTGTTGACTGCAAATGCAGGAGGACATTTCATAGTACAGAGGACACAGAGAAGATCAAATTTGTGATTTTAAGCCTAATCATCCATAATTCCGCATTTGCCAAGAGGCGTAAGTGGTGCGGAGGAGCAAAGCCAACACAAGTGCTTGCATTTACCTTCTCCTAGTATGAATGAGTACTGTCAGCTTTTATTATTATCGGATTTTGTTTGCCAATATTCATGTTCATTCCTGCAAGGCAATTTAGTTTCATTTCAAGATCCGAAATTGTTGACACTGATTTATCCACTCTCGCTTAACAGAGAAACGGTTAGTTGGAGCATTAGCTTCCCCTGCGCTTCCAGCCAAACAATTTGCGCACATATCGCCTGCATAAATGTTTGTGTCGCAGCATGCCAAATGCCTTTTCTGGGAACAGTCATCAGCAGTGATGAGATTAAATGTGGCCGGGAGGACGGACTAATGGATAAAATTTTCGTCAAAACACTGGCTGTGCTCTCTTTGACTCCACTAATTCAAAGAGGCCGTCAGATAAATCGAGAGGATGGAATATAGACGAGCAAGAGGCACCTCTTTGTTGCGCCCTATTCACAAACCAAGTCACTCTCCAACCCCCACGAGAACTCTAGTCGCAGGGAAAATCTTTTCACCGGTGTGTGTCTGCACATGCTTGTGAAGGGAGAGGGCAATGGGGGGTGATAAAAAGCTGGGTTATTGGGAGGTGTGACTTTTCAGGAGTTCCTGCTGAAAACAAATGAGGGAGCACTTGTGTCAACATTCTGATGGCAGCGTTGAGCCCCGAAGCCGCCTGGTCAAACATCCACAGAGCTGCTTCACAAGTTAAAAGCCCTCCGCCTCTTCCTCTTTGTCCTCGGATCCGTGAGATGAAAGGCTGTATTGCTGCAGGCATGTTTTGCCTTTGGTCTGCTGTCACCAACATCTGCAGAAATTGTCAAAGCCAACAGCCAAGATGATTTTTGAAGATGTCAATGTTGAGAGTTGATTGATTGTGGGAGCAATTTCAACTGTTTACCATTATCTTTATTAAATTTGTGTGCAGTACGTGTTGGGTTCGTGGCGATGGCGATGTTTGACCATTCCATGAACCACACACTGGTGTTTGAGCGTGCGTGTGTTTAGGATCACTTTGGCATTCAGTCTCAGAAGTTGTTTTATCCTAGCAAATGATGTGTAACGTAGCTATGTGCAAAATAATACTGTCAAACCTGTCTTTGGTCTTTGCTGTTGGGACTTAGTGAATGATCTTATCAAATCTTTGCTTCTCCTGGCCTGTAAAGTGTAAGCTATGCTCAAGTGTTTGCTTGTTTATGCATGCACATGTGCATACGCCTGTGCACGTGGGAGCATTCCACAGCTCACTGGCGGCTAGGATCTTGCCCAGAGCCGTAGCAGGTCCAGATGTTCACTCTCTGCAGGAACATATGACTCTGGAAATGTTCCCACATGCTATCAGGCATGGTTGACTTGGGTGCCGGCCCCCAAAGTTCAAATCAAAACAAGTCTAAAAATAGTCCTCAGTCATTTCACAGGTTCTTCAGGACTGAAATAGTTTGCTGTCAGGCCTCAGAACACATTTGCCCCGGTAGATTGATGATTTATACTGATCAGCTCCTAATACCTTAAGGCCTGAATTAAGTATATGCAAAGTTTCGGAATTAGAACCCTTTGAAGTTCATAGACATTGAAATTCATGGGTCCACAGTAATCAAATCAAGAAAACAGTCCATTAAAGATAAACTTAGTACGCTCTCTGTGCCATAATATTTTATTTCAACTATACATGCCGTGTTAAAAAAAAATCAACAAAAAGTCATGAAACAAAGACCATTATTATTTACACATTCACAGTACAACTTTACAACATATCTACACGGTCAAATACTCTGGAGAACATACAGTATGTACAGCTAGCCTTGCATCGCCATGTTGCACAGTATTTAAATCAAAATTACAAGATGAAAAGAATCCAGTTGTTCTGCACAGAGACCAAAGACTGAAATGTAAAGGCTTCAATTTAGATTGCAACAGAAAGACCAAGTTCGTATTGCAATGTACAAGGCAGCTGAGCACAGCCAGTATGTGACGGTACTGTGTGTATTGTTGGTTTGTGTCAGTGTGTCTAGTAAAAATATGAGCCCAAACACTAGTTAGATGACAGGCATAAAGTCTTTACATACAATCATCACTTGTAAACAAAATGTGGCTTTGGGCTCAAACAGGCAATTGACACTGAATAGTTGAACCAATGTCGCTCCGACTATGCACCGCTGCCCAGACAAATCGTCCGTCAGTCATCATCCCTACTGGCCGTTTTGAGTCCCCGTCACCGTGCAGTCCTGGAAAGTTACAGAATCTGCGTGACCACCACCACCACCACCATGCCATGCCGTGGCATGACGTGACACCAACACTGTGTTAATACATTGGCTGTGAGCGAGGACGTGCTGCGTCTAAACCGACTGCCAAAGCAGGACAGTCCGATCAGCCCACATCCCATTGTCGTGAATGTCCGATCCATTCACTGCATGGCACCTGTACGGTAGATTTAAATATTCTATTCAACAGACTTGCAGCACAGCAGACTACGAACTCGCTTTCTTTGAAAAGACGTGCATTCTCAACTGGAATGTTCATCAGTAAAATTTCCGTATTACCTTGGTTTGGATTAGGTAGTGATTTTCTCACGCATTCTGCAGAATTTCAAATTCCTCATATAAAATTGCTTGAAGAGTGTATGACAATAATGACCAATTGACATTGCAAATATTAAATACTGTTGTAGATCATTTCTTGGATAAGGCACACAATGCACAGATTCAGGTTCACTTGCCTAAAAATATTTAAACTCCTTATTTATATAAGTATATACAGGATCTTGTCATTCCCAGCATGACTCATTTGGACACATTGGTAAAGGATGCTTTGATTGTACACTGGCCACTTTTTGCAGGGGAGCTGCACAATGAACACAGGCTGCGGAACCAGCACGGAAGATGACAAAGCTGTTATACCCATGTATTCTTTTAAGGTAAGGTTTACATCGTTTAAAAAGGACTTGAGTAGGAGGTTGTTAAAAAAATTGTTTTGGGTTACCAGCACATTGTGTTGTTGCGTTGTGTGTTGTTAAAAATTCAAACAGGAAAATAAAACGATGGGCAAACCAGTTTTCCGGATTGTTATACATTATCATAGAACCAACGTACGTTTTCATTTATCAATACTATCATTGCTACATAGTGAAAAGGTCTCTTCAGCCATCTGTATTTTATTCTATTAGGGGCAGTGGAGGATGAAGTCTTGGGAGGTTTTGATTCATTCGGTCATAACAGTGTGTTGAATTGCTGAGTTGGTGGGTCTTGGCCTCTGTTTGTGGTACAACACACACGTATACACTCCCACACACACTAGCCAAAGTGCACACACCCTTAACACAATCACAAACACAATAGCAGCAAATGTTATGTAGTTAATGTCCCAGTGAGTTACAGTCCCTTTACAGCTTACAACCGAGTTGATCAACACAATGTTACCCATTTGCAGAAAAAAACAAAACATGCAGAAAATGAAGTTTCAAATGAGTTAAAATAAATTGGAGGCTACAAAGCAGACATTATGATGGCAACAAGTGAGGTGCCGGGACTGCTCGGAAGGTTCCCACCCTCAAATGTGGCACCGTACAAAATGTCGGGGCCTTAATTGTTTGTTGCCTTCACATCACCACGCAGCTTCCCAGTTAACTGGTGCGCACAGGCGTGCGCGGACACACACATGCTCACAGACTCGAACACAGACAAGCTCACACTCAGCCATACACCCTGCACACTGTTTGCTCTATGGTTGAATCAGCTGTCTGGGGTAACTTTATGACTCAAGCGATGTGAATATATCCTCTGCCCCTTTTTTGTTCAGTTCACATTAGTGGGAATACAGTGCTCAAAGGCAGTGACAAATGAGACTCACTCTTCAAGTATTCCACTATTTCAAACCCGGTACCACACGTACAAAACGGCTTTTGTCAGTCTCATGAACCAGGTACCAAATATGGAGACACCCAAGCCCAGGTACAGCGGGGAATTGCAGATTCCCTGCTGCTAACTGTTCACATAATGTGGCTACAACAACAAGGGGAGGACATCGGAGACACACAGAGCAAAAAAGCCCCAAGAAGTATCTTTGGCCACATGTGATTTTCCCTTTTTTCAGTGACTGAATGTGCAGATCATTCAAATTGGGAATACACCTAAATGTGCACTCTGGGCTCCACCACCCCCTTAGCCTGCCCCCCTCCAGGGCTCAGAGCTGTACAGTGAAGGACAAGGGCTTGTGACTAAGTGTCCGTGTTCAGGTTATAGCTGTACTTATTAACCACTCGCATCTGTGAGGTCTGTGATGGAAACCCATTGGGTTTAGGGGGCACATCTGGCTTTAGTGATGGGGTCCGTTTTATCCCCGTGCGAGGGAGCGAGCCATGCCCACTGTAGCTGCTCTGTCTAGATAGAGAGGTGGGATGGGGTGAGTGCATCCCTGCTCCCATCATTCCACCATGGGAGTCCAGTCTGGATGGGGGAGTAGGGGGCATGTAACCCCCTCTGTTCATACTGTGTTGCCGGGTGATGGACACCCCCATGGCTACCCCATTCGGTGAGGTGGATAGGGAGTGCCTTTGAGAGGCGCTCCGATGGAGTTGATACCCCCCTCTTTGCCTCTCCAGTGTGCCCCCCATGCTCAAACTGCCTGTTGGTGTGGTGGGGGTGGAGGGCATGGGCACATCAACCCTCTTGGTAGGGCTGTGCCTTGGCAGGGACGATGAAGGGGAGTACAGTGAGGCCTCTCGACTTGGCACCTTGGGGGGCAATTCTGTCAGTTCCTCCATAGGTTCCAGTGTGAGGTGTTGCCTCGGGCGCGGCCCTGATCCCTCTAGGAGAATCGCCTTTGGATTGGCTACAGAGTCATTTAAATGTTTCAAGAGATCGTTTAGGGTATTCCTTGCATCCACAGATCTTTTCTGATCCTTCCTGCTTCCTTTAGAATCTGTGTTTTTCAGCTTCTTCTCAGAGGAGCATGGAAGTGTCTCCTCCCCGTCGTCATCTTGAGGGTGGTCGTGCGTGGCGTTGGGTAGGACAACGGCACTGGGGATGTGAGAGTGTGCCAGTGCAAGGTGTGGGTGATGAGGGTTGGAATGAGGAGGTGGAGATGACGTGGGGAGGTACTGAGGAATCTTGGCCGCCGTGTTGGACTCCTTACGGGATCCACTGACCTTTCCATGAGCCCTCTCCCACTGGTTTTTGATTGGCTGTAGGCCTTTCTGCTGAAGCACTGGGGTAGACTCCGGTGTAGGCAGGGCAGCCAGCTCTGGTGGCTGGCAGCCATCCCGCAGGATCATGGTCTTGGTGTCACCATTAGGTGTATTCAAGTCCTTGCCATTGCTTAGGAGATTGGTGTAAAGCTTAGGAGAGTCCATGCTGGGCTGGTACTCCTAATAAATACACAGAATGAAATTAGGATTAACATTGAATTCTTTTCTAAATCTTGCAATCTTCAACGTTGCACCTCACTGTGACAATGCAGAGTTTGATGTAGCAACGAAGGCGGCTCTGGTGGTTGTACCTTTACAGGGCTGTCAAAAAGTCCATTGAGCTTGACAAAGCTTCCGGTCGAGTCTGAGCACGAAGGTGCAGACTCTGTATCTTTGGGGACATGTCTTGGTTTGCGGAGAAAGGAGTCTCGGTAACAGAAGACAACCAGGCCAGCGAGCAGAGCACCCAGGAGAAAAGCAGCGAACACACAGGTGATGAGGATGTTCATGTGCACCATTTGGTTGGCATCACCCGCCTGAATCTCCCAGACACCTACAAAACATCAGTGTTCTTGTTAATCTTCATGTTAACGGTCAGAGAAGCATCCAATCCGCTCAGCAAAAATGCCATGTTTGTGTGTGAACACATCCATGCATGAGTTTCTGGTTTCAAACAAGGTATCCATTCAACAGGAGACAATTTGCAAAGTGTTCGGACAGATTTCTGTTCATCTTCAACGATGAAAAGTGGTGTAGCCACAGCTGAGGCATCGACAAGAAGAAGCACTATGTTAGTCAAAAAGGGAAGTCTTGAGTTGCTTTGTTCCGTGATCCAGTTGTTTCCATGCATTATCCGTTATGAGAAGGGTTAGGAGTGCACCGTAAACTGCAGAAGCAAACTGATTCAAATCTTACACACAGGATTAACCAGAGGGAGGTTGGTCAGAAGGACGGGCAACATTTGCTTTCCAGGTGTTGAAACCACATCTCTACAGTAGGCTTGTTAGTAACCACAGACATAGAGAGTTAGTCATCCACAGCGCAGCTGCTACAGAGATGCAGCAAGCAGGGCCAGCCAATGATCTACCACCCAGGGGAAAACGTTACTAGAGCTAGAGGTAAGATTTATGCTGGGACAGTCCAAAAAGAAAAGGATAAGGAAACAAGTGAGGATTGGAGGGCTTAATGATTAAAAGACTTGAGGAAAGTTAAAATCAAAGAAACATGAAACAGTTAAGAGGACAGAACTAAGACAACTCAACGTGTAGAAATATGAACAGAACTTAGAAACAGACTGCCTTGACAAAATACTTCCAAATGAAGACAAAATTAAAAATGTCCCTGTTATTAAATGGAAACCCCAAGTAGCTGCCACAATGTGTACATGTGTGTTTTTCATGTGAGGCTACAGTGTGTGAATTTCTCTTTGCATAAACTAGCGTGAGTTTCTGGCAGCTATGAAACAGGGCTCCATGCTGCATGCTGGCTGCCTCCCTATGGGCCTTACCCTCTTGGCCCCCTGGGAAAGAGTCTAAAGAATGGGAGGTGGCTGGGTCATCCTGCTGCACAAAGCCTGAGCCGTAGAGCTCTGGAGCCGGACCAGAGCTGGGGCTCTGTGTGGGTATGAGTACTGGGGGGTGTATGGGGCCACTGGGTAAGGCAGTGACTGGCGCTGATGACAACTCCATGTCTGTGGTGACAAACAAATTGTTAACAAACGGTGTCGATGTGGGTATAGCATACTGTTATCATCTGGATTAGTAGTCACCAGGCATTGGGGAATTTTATGGTTAGTGACATCATAGTCATATTTCATGGCCGACATTTAGACATCAAGATGCAATGAGCATTTTTCCCAAAGAATGAAATCTGCAGACCAAAATTTGCCCTGGTAAGAGTAAGGCAGGAAATACTACACAAAGCCTCATGGAAGAGTTGCTACACAACAGCAAGGACACCAAAGTATGGGCATGCAAGACGGGGACAAGGAACGAGAGGTAATGAATGAAATGGAGGAAGTGAATCTCGGCTGAGCAAGGACACCAACGTTGCCTAGCTTCTCCGTGACAATGAAAATGAAGCAACAATGACAAGTGGTGGAGAGCACAATTCCAGAGAAGATGAGCAAGCAAGTGGCAGTTGGGGAGAAAGATGAGTCTAGCGATGCTGAACTCAGGGGGAAAGAAACCATTTGAGTAAAAGATCAAACTAACCAGAGGTAGGGTCATCAAATGATTTGTAATCTGGAGCTGATGTACTGCCTAAAAATGCTAAAAGAATTACAGGGACAAAAAAACAATATGAGGGAAGTCAGAAATAAGTCTAAGAATGTATTAGACAATATGAGTGCACGCATCTGTTGAACAATAATGTGTATAGCACTCTGTCAGTCTCCAGTCATGTGTGATTGACACACTGGAGGCCCTCTGGTTCTGATCAGTACAGAGGTTCAGCTTAGGGCATATTCAGTTGGTACAAATGGAGGGGTGAAAGTACTCAAAGTGGAAAAAAAAATCCTAATACTCTTTCAGTTGCTCGCTACGTTTTCAGAGGACCTCTCCCATTTGCACCAGTTGAGCATGCTTGTTGACTGCACATGTCCATTAGTCTGAGGGGGGTCATGTACTGCATGTGTGTTAATACTGCACGGAGTTAAGTAGGGGTAAGTTACTGAGGAGGGTTGGCAGGCTCATGGTGTTTGTTGAGATGGACTTATGTTAAGTAAAGGTGCTTGCGTTTTCCAGTGTGTGTGTATGCGTGTGTGCATGTGTGCTTGTGTGTCATTGTATAGCAAGTATGTATGTACTGTATGTACGACGATGGCGTCGACATGAATTCTTACCATGACAGTCACCAAGATGGGCCGTGTTTCCAAACCTCACATCCTGTTCATATTCAACCCTGTTGGAGTAAAAGCAAGTATAGAGATGAGAGCACGTCCAGAAAACTGTATTTCAACA
The DNA here is from genome assembly GCA_900312935.1 of Carapus acus. Classification (NCBI taxonomy): domain Eukaryota; kingdom Metazoa; phylum Chordata; class Actinopteri; order Ophidiiformes; family Carapidae; genus Carapus; species Carapus acus. The sequence continues at coordinate 3,581 of OMPJ01008592.1, read as the reverse complement.
ACATAGATGCAATTTCCTTAAATGTTGAGCATTAATGGAGCAAAAATGTTTGTGAGGCAACAACACAAAGTGACATAAATTAAATAGATTAAGTGTTGGTGTCTTGATATTGTCAGATGAAATTAGTTAACACCACAACCATGGTATAAGAGTGGATGATTCATTCCTCTGTCATTACCTATTTACACGTGTGGAGAACAATCAACATCATTGCCAGTAATTTTCTCAATTCCCATCTATCATTCTAGAATGTAGCTAATGTTTTCATTCCGGACATTACTGTCCAAGTTGCTGCAATCCGCATGTGCAGTCATTTGATTGCATTTTTCGGTGGTATTACTGATGATATTTTCCCTTCAAAGTGAACTTACGCAACACCAGGTTGAATCCTCTCACAGCTACCATGAGGCCTCCAGCCACAGTAAGGATCCCTTGATGCGATGCAGGATCTATTGTGCACACAAAGAGAGTGAGAGCGACCATCAAAACACCATGTTTAATCATTCTGTGAGGACCACTGTTATCATACCAACGTGGCTAAGCATTAACAACAGTCTGACGTCATTCGCTTGATAACATTCTCAGAAAAACAAGACAATAAAAGGACACGATCTTCGCCACGTGGCAAAGTGAAAGCCTCGAGGTGTGCTGGGGTGTATCACTTACTTTTGGCAGGTGGAATGCCTTTCACAGCGACTCAGGGGAATCCGGATGACACAGCTGGAAAAGGCCACGTACAGACTGTGTGTGTCTTTGTCCACGTGCAGCGAGAGGACACGCTTGTCATCCTCATGGCCGGAGAGGCACCTGGAGGGGGAATAGAGACACTCGATCAGAGGATTATCAGATAAGCCTGTCTGCTGTTTTTGTCTCTGTTGGTTTAATCAGATATTAGCAGGGGAGATGCTACAAAGCTTTTCTTCTTCACAGTTTAACAGAATTGTAACCTCTGGCTCACTGAAGTGTGCAAGTTAAAAGAAACAACCACATACACAGACACTGCTGTGCAAAGCAATCAGGGCTGATTCCCCACGCCAAAAGTGATGAGGAGAGAAAAGCATGACTTATAGAGACCATGGATGAGCATTAATGTGCCCCTACTTGGCCCGATTGAAGACGTCTATCTCCTCCAGAAGAAGACTTTCATCGAGGGACACAGTAGAGGTCTTTGACAAAACCTTGAGGACGATCCCCGCTTCAGATCCAATGAATACCACAGTGTAGTTCTTGTGGGGTCCGGCTTCATTGTCCACAGCCAGAGCTGTCAGTCGGTACCTTGACACACAGCAGGGACACGTGGGTTAGACACAGCAGATGTTTAGTCCATGCAAAATAGATGAGTCCATTTGAATGCAGACATTACTATTGCCCTTCAACCGCTCACGGTCAGACAATGATTCCCTGGCTTTCACTTGAAATTAGCAAATTGAGAGTGTGAGACAACTTTTGGCAATTACCCACGGTTCTATTCTCAGCATTAATATGTCTTCCTGTTTACCTCACGCGTGTTTTGGTGAACCAAGGTTCATCCCCGATGGAAGGCACAGCTGTGTCCATGAGGGGGTGCGACTTGATGAACTGCAGGGTGTCGTCGGGGAACTCGATGGAGCTCTTAAAGGACGCAGCTGGACCGTGACCCGCGCAGCTCCCTGGGCTAGGGGGACAGAGTGAGCGCACGCACACACACGCACACACACGCACACGCGCACACACAGACAAGAGAGCACAGGGTCAAAAAGCAGCCTACATTATCGCACACCAGGGAATAATGAGTGCCCTGAAATGGATGGAAAGTGCAGCCGGAAACTGAGCGAGGGGAGCAGGTGCTTGTTAGGCTCACAAAAAGGCCTCAATTGAAAACATAAAATATACATATGTACGGTTATCCTCCATCCATCAATGATTTACTGAGCTAATGGTGTGCATCAACAACTTTGTGCTTTGGACAGACTGAAGGGTCAAAACCTAGCTGACTGTAAGCAGGTTTAGTATGCATCGTGTCTAATTATGCCAGATTAATAATTAAATCATCAGCAGATGGTGCATGTGTGTGCTGGGTCATGGCTAATAAGACAGTTTGCTTTTCTTTGGGATCAACCTGCGCTAAAAGCAGTTGGAGAGGGAAAATGACATTGTCAATTAAGTGGCTGCCAGGTCACAGGTTGTTTTATGTACAAAATGTTTTGTGATGTTTGCTTTTTGTTTTGTTGGGGATCCTCACCGGGGTCTTGGCAGCTTCTCCTCTGCAAATGGAGTCCAGACAGAGTCCGGAGTCTTTTGCTCCTTAAAGCGGCCCATGAACACTTTCTCTATGTCCGCCATGGAGTAGGCACACACTGCTGACCCTGGGATACTTTTGATAGGGAATCGAGAAAATTAAGACACTGGCTCTGGAGCTCGGGGTGTGATTGATTTGTGATTTTCAACTGCCGGGGCTCACCTGTTCATCTGTGTGGTGAACACCCCAACCACCGAGGGAACGCCGTTAATGTTTATGATGTCGGTGATGGACTGAAGCACGTCAAAGTAGAAGAAGGACTCTCCCGGCACCGAGCAGTTCAGCCGGGCCTTCACAAACGATGTCCAATGCTTCTCCAACACGCGCTGAGAGCCACCGACGTCATTCTTGCAGATCCGAGCCACGCGAGAATACACAACCTGGGCACAGAAGCGGGGGATTAGAACGGGAGGGAAAGGGGGAGGGAGGGCGAGCAGTGAACATCACCGAAACACTTCAACACACTGAATTATGTATTTTTTCATCCTCTGGCAACTCTGGTACAGACGATGCACAAAACTTTTAAGTTGGTCTGTCAATTCAGTTCACCCCTGGCAAGAGCGGGTGTACACAGCAGCTTCGTCTCCGTGTAAGACCATTGGAATACGTGCGTGTTTGATTGTAGATCATCCAGGCTTGGAGTTGAAATTAAAACGTACGGAGCCTTCAACTTAGCCCGCTTTAATAATTCATCCACGCGACCTCCATCAGAGACCAGGTGTCACCCCCGCATTAGTAGGATTGAAATATTTATTAGCTGGTGGCTGATGGAGGATGTCAGCTTCCTGTGGCTTGGCCAGGCCAGCTATGGACTTGGCATGGATCTATTACTTACGTTTGCACGCTGCACATGCACGCATGAGGAGACATATACTAGCTGACACCGGTCAGATACAGATTGGTTCCCAGAGTGTTGCCTTCAAGTGAGAAGGGCGGTGCCAGCACTTTTCTCCTATATTCTAATGTTGCCAATAAATTGTGTCCCATTTCGCATTTGGAGGGAAAATGCTTGCACTGTCAGGGGAATGTAAGGCATTGCGCAAGGGGATAAATACATACATTACTGTTTCGCCACCTATTATTAACAACAGGTGGGCTGCCTTACCTTGCCCAGATTGCTGTGCTCCACGGCTATCTCCCGGTAGAAGAAGTACACGTAATTCCCATACTCAGCTGCGTGCAGGAAATGAGGTTCTGAGAGGGCGACAGGGGAAGAGAGCTGAAGTGTGTTTTTTTGCACTGTCACCAACGGTGTGCATGCTGAATATTTCAAGGATTGTGTGCATGGCTGTATGTGGCTGAG
>OMPJ01008591.1:0-17766 GCA_900312935.1 Carapus acus | reverse complement strand
CCCCTCATTCAGAGGAGCTGGGAAATTGAATTAAAGGTCTCGCTGACGTTTCGATTAGCATCCAGAGGCTCAGCCATGACCGAGAGTATTAATCAGGGAGGAGAGAGCTGCTGCTCTGTGTGTGTGTGTGTGTGTGTGTGTGTGTGTGTGTGTGTGTGCAGCTCCTTTATCATGCTGCAACTTGTGATTCTCACTTCATCCACAAAACTTCTCCCCAATGACCAGACCATCTTCTTCCCAGCATTTGTTGCCATACAACACAAGCAACTGACTGGCAAATGTGTATTTCCATTCAACAGTACACCAGGCTGAGTTGCAGACGCTCCAGCTCAGTAGCCTGTGAATTTGATGGGACAGCGAGGGCACAGCGACAGTGCCGCCTCCGGCCCCACTACAGCGACCCCATGCCAGCTGATGCCACCAAACGCAAAGAGCTGGAGATGAAGATTGCTGCTGCTGCCGCCCAGATCCACTGCCACCACAGAGACAAAGAAAAAGAGAGAGATGGTTGTGCGTAAAATTAACACACTAGACACAGCCCCAGGACCATATGAGATTCACTTTGAGTTTTTGTCTGTTTGTTTTTGACTAGAAATTATTTTGGTCACCTTCAGTCTTGATAAATGGTGAGATATAAATTCACATATCTATCTCAGAATCTCTGAAGTTGGAATTTATATGGGAAACTTGGAAGTGCTGAATTTCCCTACATCATCGTATTTATTGTGGAGCCATGTATTTTGCATACAGACTTGTGTCCTTATCTTGTAACTGAAAAGGAACATAAGTACATAGAGGTAATACTGTTCTCAAAGCTCAGGTGTGAGAGATCCAACATTCCATCACTCTCGCTTTCACTAACATTCCACTAAACACATCCACATTAATATCCAAAATCAAACCTCACTCTCTCTCCTCAAGAAATCTTTTTTTATCACCTTGCAAGGCTCAAACAGCCAGACATAGGACACAAATTGAACAGCAATCTGTCAATCATGTACATCACATTGGTTGATATATTATTTTATTTTTTTAGAGTATGAATTTCTATCCTTTTTTACATTCTTTTTTGTCCTTTGAAGAATCCTTCATTCTTCCTATCCTTAATTTCATTGCACAATGTAAATTGCCGCAATGCACAATGTAAATTCCTGATTCCTGAGATTGTCATAAATGCTCCATTAAACATTTAGCAACATCCACACAAGCTATTCTGCTCAAATGCAAGAACAACACACCTCAACTCAGCAAGGACAGCACATTTCAGCTCTGGGAAACCAGATTTGAACTCCCTACAGCTCAGATAAGCTTTGTGTGTCAAGAAAGAGGAAGCAGGTATGACTCAGATCTCCAGTGCCACACCTGGGTATCCATGGTCCGCCACTGAAAAGTTTACTTAAACACTGTATTTACTGATAAGTCATTCAAATATTTCCACCTTGACAATAAAAACTATAAAGTGCCAGCAAATTACAGCAAATGATATGACAAATCTGGGATCTGGTAGAGTTGTCAGTCATTTTGATTAAATGCTGTGGATGGTCACAGCATTCGTTGGTGAGTTGATAAAACAACAGACTCAATGATTCTGACTTGCTTATTATGAAAAGCACAGTGCCAATCCAACATTAATCCCAAGAAGTACAATTCTTTGTGTTACTGACTCCCCCCCAGAACTAGAGAAAGAGTGCCCCTCTGACTTTCTTTTGGAGAGTTTCACCAAGCCAAGTTAACCATCTACGTCTCTCTCTTCGTCTCCAGCTGCTAACCGTGGTCATTCAGAGCCCCCGGGTGAGGAGCGGCATACAGGTTTGGGGCTGACCCGTTCTGGCCAGCATCGATGGAGCACCATCAGCAGCCTGAGCGCCGACAGCGGTGTAGTTGGCCTCAGTGATGAGCGTGAGGAGGAGGACAGCGAGCCACGCCGGTACCCCCGGTACAGGGGGGCAGAAGTAGAGCGTGTTGACAGTGGTATTGGCACAGGTCTGGCTTGTAACTGGAAACGGCCAACTGGCTCCCTTAGATCTTGGGAGGCCCAGAGACCCTGTCCAGACTGTGGCCAGGGAGATAACGCCACCAGAGAGCAAAGTGAGAGCATGTGTGAGCGTTGCTGCAAACTCCGCACTGAGCGGAAGGAAGCCATCCTGGAGTTTCTAAACACGGAATCCAGCTATGGGGAAGACCTGCGGATAATCAAAGAGGAGTTTTACTGCCCGATGCAAAACGCTGGCCTGCTGACAGGCGAACAGCTGGCTGTGGTGTTTGCTAATGTACAAGAACTGATAGATGTCAACGAACGCTTCACTGAACACCTCCAGGACAGTATAGACCAGGCCTTTGACCAGGTAACCCTCACCTACACAGAAATACACGGATATTACAATAAGTCCTAAACAAAGAATGTCAAATACAAACCTGTTCCCTGTCTCCCCTAAAGCAAATAGCACAATAAAGACCACAAAATTTTGTCGCTGTGTTTGCATTGGTCCCATCTCAGCCAGTAACATACAATAGATTCCTCCTTCTTCTCTCATGTATATTAGCAGATGGCCAACTCAGTGTCATGCGGCCAGCCAATATATTCCCTGGTTTTATAGATTCCCAGTCCACTGATCTGAATCTCTACAGATAACAATTTCCAATCAAGCAAAGATTAGTTTTTGCATGACTACATTTACATTTTGAAAGTACACACACAGTTAATTTAGTGCCGTCTTTCTCTTAAATGACTCTATGGTTGGCTGCAGGGCGATGAGGATCTGCTGCTGGTGTACATCGGAGAGATCTTTTTGGAGTTTGTCAACATGCTGCCTGCCTTCCAGACATACTGCCTTCAGCAGTCCACCTCAGTCAACATGCTTAATACTCTCGAGAAGGAAAAAGAGCTCCTTAGGTAAACATGTGTGAGTGTGTGGGGGGGTTCCTGTATCTGTGTTTATATTTATTTTAGCAGACAGACATGCGGTGATGGGGGAGGACTCAGAGCTGGTAGGCCCGAAAATGTAGTGAGGGTGTGCTTGGGACTCCAGATTGAGGACTCAAGATAGTCTTCAACTCACATCCCCAGCAGAGCTTTGACTTTTGACTGAGAGCAGAGAGACATCAACTCTCACACTGCTGTGGGCATCAACTGAAAATTGGGTGGTGGAAGGAATGTTTGCAGGAACTCCAGTAAACAGGAACTGCAGGAACAGGTAATGTGTGGAAGAACCAGGGGCTGGATTATGAAATTATTCGCGGATTTCTGCAGCAGGGGAGCCTGGAGGTGAGGGAGGTCCACCGTGGTTATATCAAGGATATGGATATGTTTGGGCAGACAAGGCTGTCCTGGCTAACACGTCTTTGCAACATCATGTGGTTACTGTGGGTAAGCACTTTTAGAATGGCAAATAGATTTGGTGGTCCCCATTTTTAAAAAAGATTATTTTCCAAGGGAATCACACCACTCAGTGTGTCCAGGAACGTCTATACCAAGGTGCTGCTGATGAGGGTCAGGTCAACCTCAGACTGAGGAGGAACAGTGTGGTTTTCCTCAAGGCTGTGGAACAGTGGACCAGAAGAGGGAGCATTGGGGATAATGGAGACTGCCCAACCAGTCCACAAGGGATCTGAGTATTTGGCTAAGGCCTTACTACCATGTATCCCGGGGCACTCTTTGGAGGGTATTGCAGTAATATGAGGAGGGTTGTCAAGGGCCATCCAATCCCTGTTCCAAAGGAATACGATTGAGCCTCAGGCCTATTCCCAGTGACAGTTGAACTCCATCAAGGCTGAGCTGTATATGGTGCGTTTTAGGGAGAGGATTTTTATGAGGAGCCAGTTGATGGAGGGGGTGGAGTCTGGTTAGGATCTTGTCATGATGTTGTCCTCTTACCTTCACCACATGCTGACCGTCAGCTCTTACTGGGGAGGTGCACAGCCATGTGGTTTGGATGAAGATGAGCACCTCCAAAATGCTGGAGAGGTAGGTTCCCCACTCCAGATGTAGTTAAATGTCCGGCCTTAAAGGGAGGACGTTGAGTATCTCTCTTTTGTGAGTAAGGGGAAACTGCAGCGGGAGGTCGACAGGGAGATCTGGATGGTGTCCGCATCAGTGCAACCACTCAACGAATCTAGTGCTTTTTCAGAAGACAAAGCTCTACCTTTATTGGTTGATCTCTCATTCAAACTCTGACCTATGATAAGGTACTTTGCATCATGACCAAAGAATGAGACTGTGATTAAAAATGGCCGCAATTACTTTTTTTTCCCCGTAAGGTGGCTGGGATCAGCCATAGAGATCAGATGAGAAGCTCAGACATCTCAGAGATTTTCAAAACATAACCATTTCTGTTTCATGTTGAGTGGACCTAGTTAAGGTGGTTCAGGCATCTGGTAAGGCTGCCTCCTTGACGCATCTCTTTTGAGGTGTGGTGTGTCTGTCTGGAAGGAGGCCCACGGTCAGACCCAGGACACACTCGAGAGATTGGCTGGAGGAAGAAGCTGAGGAGAGGCCTGGGCCTCCTTGTTCTTACGAAGGCTGCCGCACCTGCGACTCCTGCTTGGATGAATTTACTCTCAGATTAAGTTAACGTTTAGACTTAAGTGAGATAATTCAGCCAGTGTCTGTTTAAGTCTAAGTGATGTCTGAATAGTCCCATCAAATGCATGTATTTTTTTAACCTCATCAACAACATGTTGCATGCAAATATTGTATCAAGTCTTGCATGTCGAGTGAATATCTATCTACAGATCTGTCATTTATTACAGATAAAGACAGTTTCTCCATCCATGTCAGTCATTTACACAAATTGCAAACAAGTATTGTCTTAAATCACAGGTTTACACGCTTACGGAGTTGGTTTTGTCAATTAATAGCATGTTGTAGTTTTGTACTCATAATTGGTTGCAGACAGAAATGTGTTTATTTGGACAGTGAACACGCATTGATACTTTTGATATATTTTCATTGGGCATTTTATTTTGGTGACATGAATGAACAATGCCTCTCCATTCTCAGGCCATAATTGAGGTAAGAAATGTAGCCTATATAAAGTACAGGTATTGTCTATATCAGGGATCCACAACTGTTAATGCCCAAAGAGCCATTTCAAAACGGTTTCTGTGCAAATGTAACACTGGGTCCCGCCACTTGTTTTCGACTTAAATATTCCGGTCATCTGTCAGATGTGAACAGTGAATGAGAGTGATATGGAAGTTTTCACTGCTCCCACAACTCCAGCAAATCATTTCAGCACCTCTCCGGTCATGCAGAAAGTATAGCGTCCGCAAATCGAGGATGTACAAGTCAATTTCAGTCGCAGTCCTCATCTTCATACAGAACAGAATTTGTTTATTTTCCCAAGCCGCGCAGAGCCATGGTAGAAAGCTGAAAGAGCCACAGGTGGCTTGCGCCCACAGTTGCTGATTCCTGGTCTATATGACCTACATTCCATCTTATCCCTGCCTTCCTCATGTATGTTAATACTTTCATTTCTCTTTCTTAGGATTTTCCTGGACGTGTCACAGAATGACAACACAGCTTTGCGGCGAATGAATTTGCGCTCTTTCCTTATGGCACCTCTGCAGCGCATCACCAAATACCCACTTCTGCTGAGTCGCATCATTAAAGTCACGCATGAGTGTCATCCAGATTACGCTCGTCTACGTGACGCAAAGAGTCGCGTCGAGTCCCACCTTGAGCACATCAACATGAAGACTAAACAGGAGGGCAATGGTGTCACCTGGTCCCTGCGTTCCTTCCGCCGTGACAGCCGCAAGAACCGGGAGGTCATCAACATTGAAATTCGAGAAGTGTCAATGAAGACAGTCGGCTGGGCGAGAGAAAACACACGCTTTGTCATGGAAGGACCACTGCAACTGTCTCAGCCAGCAGATGGCCAGTGGGTGAGGAAAGGCAGTAAGGCCCTTAAATTCCAAAATGTCCAGAGTCTGCTAATGGTGAGGACTCAGAAGGCAAATGAGGGTGAGGGGCACAGGACTGAGCCAGGAGCTGTAGGCGATCAATGCAAGAATGGGGAAAGAATCCGTGATGGAGTTCTTGTTCTCATCAAAGACAAAAGCAGCGGGAAGTTCACTGTGCTGAGAGAGCCTATTCATCTGGGAAACTGCGTGGTGTCAACAGACCCAGATTGCGAGGACACATTCGAGTTGCTTGATATTCGTCGGGAATCTTTTGTTTTTCGAGCAACAGACAAGTCCCGCACCCAACAGTGGTTCCATCAGGTCAAGAGATATGCTCGAGACCTTGGCACATGGAGAAAAAGACGCAATGCCCTGCCCAATATCATGATCAGCACCACACAGACACGTTCCTGAGACTCCCCTCAGTCAGACACATTTGCTGTATTCCACTGTAAATGCCACAAAACCTTCAGATGGAAAAATAGCATTTTTCTGTGACATCTCTGATGGCGAATCAGGATACTTTGGTCTTTTTTAGCCTTAGAGTGAGTATTTGCACTTTCTTTTACGAATATACCTTCAAGTGCTCCATACTGTCATAATGCCCAGTGCCACGTTTCATTAAAACTCAACACTTGGACAACCAAAACTACTTGGGCTTAGCTTGTCCACATTGACTGTAGCAACTGTTTGCCTTCTGAGAAAGAAGGCTGTCTCTGAGCATCATAGATATGGTGTGCTTGTGTTCAATAGCATGGCATGAATGTAACTCGATTAAAAAGTGGTCGTTATTTTTGTTAGTCCACGTTACAGGAGTACAACATGCACCTTTTTTTGGTCCATGTGAGTGACAAATTATTTGGTTGACTCTCCTCACTTTGGCCTGGCGGGATACAGAAACACATCACTGCCAGAGACTCAACAGAGCAAAGCAGGTTCCACATGGTGCAGACACCCTTTATCACTGTGTTTCATTGGGAGGCTCACACTCCAGCAATAACGTGCTGACATGTATACCAGTGAGACTATTTGAGTGTGGTCCCATCTCCGTTGGTGTTTATGTCAGTTTGCATTGCAGTTTTTTGTATTAATATGCAGGCAAAGAAACACCAGGCTTATTAAAACCTTTTTGCACGGTTAAGGACTATTGTACGATTGATTTGCGCATTTGTATTCAAAATCAGTGATTTTTCATTGCTGTTGACCATTCTGTTTATTTTTGAGCTTTAGTTAAAACTATTCTACTGTGGGTTATGCCTCTGTATTCAAAATCAAATCAGTTGTCATTGCTGCAGTTGTTTCTGACCTTCAGTCAGTGTTTGTGCAAAAATTATCTGTTAGTGCATAAAGAATTTGAGTCTGAAGTTCATATGTAGTGTGTGAAGGACCAACGCAATAATTCCACTGTGAATTTTTCCACAGCAACAAATTTATTTTGGTGTCTTCTCATTCAGTTTGTTTCACAATAGTGGCAATATTAACACAAGCACAAGGCTCACACTGTAATACAAAAGCGCTATTAGGTTCCATCTCAGTTATCAACAAAAGGAAAGAAAATGTATTTTGCACTGTTTTTTCAAATTTCTCTCAATGTTTCCAAAAAAAATAACAGTGTATGCACAGGGTATTCTGAATGCGATTAATTGCATTTGGGTACTGTCTACAATGATTGAACCAATTCGACTTGAAATGAGCTCCAATTGTACTTGCATGCGGATATCCTTTGCCATACCCCATGTTACTATTTGCAAATGGGATACTATTTTATGTTGTTTCTTATGAGTGCAAAAGTTTTGATGACACTGCAGTTACACAAATGAGGATGGTGCAATTTATAATGTCTGCCGAATTCTCGAGTCTTGGTGCAAGGGCAGAACGTTATATCTTGTTTTCACGTTTTTGTTGACCATAATATAAACATCATCTATTTCCCTCTTTTGAAGCAAATTTTACTTACTGTAACCCTGCGAAATAGTCAACTTGAAAGCCAAATAACAGTATAAGCCGGATGACATTCACATCTGCTAAATCTGCAGCACTGAGGCATGACGTTCCTGGCTGAACTGGAGATGCATGTATTTCTGACAGTTTTGTGTGCGCTATTGTGCAACATAAAGCAGCAAGCTTTTGTGCCTTAGTGTTTTTGTCAGTCACTCTAATTTGGCCAGGGCTATTCTCCATAATGCATCCCTGCCTTTGTCTTACTGGGTGGCACTCGGTTGAAGAAACTCCAAGGTTATAGTTTGTTTGGGTGGACACAGCAGCCACTCTGTTCAATCTGCTCAATCTAACAATTAGACTACTGATGGCATGATTTGTTTTATTTGAAAGCACTTTATAAGAGATGGTTGTCAATGTCCAGATTTGTTTGCAGTAACCAGTGACACCACTAGCATCATTTATTATGTTTGGTGTCTTCTTTCGGACATGGCTGACGTCACGTTGATGTTAGCAATTTCTTGCAATAGATTTGTAAAGGTCAAGAAACCGAAAATCAATATTCATACTGTGTTTTGACACACTGTAGCATTAGAACCTTGGTGGATCCCATTGTTTGGGATGTGAAAGAGGACGTTACAAAAAGAACACTTAGCACATTCCGTTCCCATTGTGGACTCTTCAAACTTTCCAATCATGAAATGCCTAATTTTTTTTCCTTTCCCTCATCTGTAAAAAGGGAATGTTTCCCTATGTAATAAAATGTGCATCATATTAAATATTTTTCATTTCAACTTTACTCATATGTTTTCTCAAATACTTGTTTGGATGAAGAATTATGTTGTGGAAATGAGGGGAATGGAAATGAAATCGATGGATCCAATGCTAAAATGCAGAATACACAAGGAAAGGGTAGAATTATTTCAATGCACTGACAGAATGCCACTTAAAACAAACTCAAATACATTTAACTCTGACTCTGTATTAAACAGGCAAATGTGTAGGATTCAGTCTAACAACATCTACGGCTATCTGGAGGAAAAGCAAATGCAATTTATCCAGTCTGTTTTTCCTGACTGAACAAGTTTAATTAAATTTTCACCAAATGAAAAACATTTTTTTCTTTTGCTGAGCCATGCCAGGAGGACATCAGTGTATGCCTGTTCACATTATTCAGCCATTTAGACATCACATTTTTCATGAGCCATTTAGTTTGCACTTACTGAAAAACACTTTTAGGAAGAGGGAGGAAAAAAATATCATCACCATAGACAACCACACCCAGAGTGGGAGCACAATTGTTTGTCTAGGAGAAGAGCAATGGATTAAATTTTATTTGATAAAATTTGACACATTCTCTTCCAGCTCCTCCTTGTAGCTCCTAGTATCATGTCCATCAGTGAGCCTCCTCAATCTATGTGGTGCGTTTGTGAGCCATTATATTTCAGTGGGTTAAAGCAAGCTTGCATAAGAAGAGACTTTTTTCCAAAAATATTTTTCCAAAAATCACGCAGAACCACAGAAAGTTTGTGCATGTGTGTAGTCACTGGATGAACCTCTGCACTCAAAATCATTGCACAGGATTTCAATAGCCAATGATTCAAAAAATGTAGATCACACACACAAAAAGGTAAACTGACACAAACAGACAAAATCAAAAATCAGCCACGAGAACATTGAACCGTGAGGAGTAGGAACAGCTTTTGAAAATGTCTCAACCAATATCCCAGCAGACTGATCTATTTTAGTGCTTGTGTTACAATATTTCAACCAGCCGCCCAACCCAGGCCACTCGGATCCCAGGCGGTCCTGGCTGTCTAGCAGATGAAAAGTGATCTGCAGCAGGCAGGCCTGGGGGTCAGCCATCGTCACCTTGGCCACCTCTCTCCTAAAGCCCCGCAAGCACCTAGGACTCTACTTGTCTCCAACTGTCTCGGTGTCCTTGGCCAGACCACGGATGGACAGGTCATATACCACTTCTTCGATTTTCTTCACGTCATATTTGAGGCCATCGTAGCGCTTCCGCAGCGGATCATTTTTTAGGTTAAGTAGGCGAAAGCCAGAGTCCAGTTCATTGATGAAGGAGGAGATGCGAAGTGGACGTGTGTAATCTCCTGCTGTCACGCTGTTGACTGCCAATCTTGACTAGAGGTGGGGAAGAATAACTGACGTGAGAGCATTGTTGGGCCTATAATCAACACATTCACTTTTGATGAAGTATTCTCCAAAGACACATTTTGTCTCTAAAATACAGAATTTAGAGTATAGTCAAAAGCAAAATATATTTTTAAATGCATACTAAACTGTGGACAGCACTGACACCTCATCATACTCGCCATTGTCAATTGTACTCTCCTCCTCCACAGGGAATGCATTGCACAAACCCAAAACACACTCACCAGTTCACTAGCCATGATCAGCACACCTGCCAAGTAGTCCTCCACATCCAGGTGAAACCCTTTCTCCCGTTGCACCTCAGCTGCGTGGTACAGAGACCAGAGTAAAGCAGAGCCTGAGGTCAAAGAGAGAATCAAAAACTGATCTGGTACCTACTGCCCAGAATTGCAGCCACCTCCTCTCGGGGCACCAAGGTCTCACTCTCTAGGTACACCACAAATGCCGCAAGGAAAACCAGACGCTGTAGGACAAACCGCCAGTGCTCATGGAACCTAAAAGATGACATGCATTGGAGACACCAAAAGACAACAATCACACTGTGGAAAGAAATTTACTTATAAACCAAAACCAACTGTGACACAATTCAAATCAGACTCTGTTGGTAAAGCGAAGACAGATCTGAATGAGGTCATACCTGTAGTACTGCTCGACAGGGAACTTTGTTTTCAGGTCTCCAATGTGAGTCCTGACTGTGCAGAACAAGTCCCTTGCCTTTGCACATTTACTTGGAACTGACGTAATTTGTGGGGGAAAATGCACACAGTCAGGAGAGAAGAGATTTCTAACCATCGAATTAAATCTGGAAAGATACCATGAATAAATGAGAACAGAATTAGTCACTTACTTTCCCTGAAGCCAGATGGCTGGTGAACACTTTGGATTAATGTAAGAATTTCTCGGGCTGTTTGCTCCAGGACTTGAACCACCTTGCGAATATCCTTAACCATGACAGAATATGCAGAACATGAACATTAAGATAGCTCTCTTTCTTCAGACTCATTAAACCATGTTGCGAGCTTGATTTGAGATTCAGTTCAATTTTATTTCTACAACATCAAATCACAACAGAACACATCTCAAAGCACTTTCCAAGATCTGGCAGGCAAAGACCAAACTCTATAACTCTTCCATACAGAGACGAAACATCCCCCCTCCCACGCCCCCATTTCCAAATATAAGCACCGATACGAGAATTGAGAAACCTACAGGACGAATCCTACCCCATTCACATTATCAATGAAAACAGAATGCATGAGGCAGGACTTACTGAATCAGAACCAACAGTAGCTTACTCCTCCATGAAGACCCTACAAACCGGTTTACATGACACCATGTTACACGCCGACATTTTTGCAAAACAATCTAACTAAATCTGGGATAATGCGACGTTGTTGAATGATTGAGCAAAGTTTACCGGTTTCACCGATAATGCCCATGTGGTTACTTGTTTTTACTGGCCATATGGCAGGAATTTGTGGAGTTCAGCAGAATCGCAGACTTCTAACCACTGTCTCGGATAACGACCTAAGAGATGGAACTTGTTCGTGGCTTCGGTACGTCGACCATACTTGGCAGGGGTCATTGCTTTCGACCGCGGTAGGGAAGCGATCTAACATGAGTAGAGACAAAGTTTGTATACAACCATCATCACTCACTTCTCTGATGTCCTGGTCCGCGCTCAGGAAGCCCTGAATGTAGCTGAACATGTCGGTCACTGACATTTTTCATTCAAACTGGCAGCTAACACGCTAAGGCAAGCACGCGACGTGAGGCTTGTTTCGCGTGCAGTGGGCGCGCAGTGATGACGTTTATATATGTGTGTTTCGCCAGATTGATTCTGACGTCTTAACAAAATAATATCAATGTGAAGCATACCTAAATACGATCGCTGCTGAAGCGACGTAATACTTTCATTCAAAAAGTACTCGACGTTCCGCTGTTAGTATTTGTGTAGGTAGGTAGGTTGGTAGGTAGGTAGGTAGGTAGGTGGGTACTTTATACTGAACCATTGATGTGGTGATCCAGGAGATTGAAGGCCACAGCAGCTCAGACCGATACAGAGGTTGAACTATTTGGTCGTAGCTTCAGATTACAAAACGTGATACAAAATACTCTGTTTTGAAAGGTTTTCAATGATGCGACCAGAGGATCCAGAATATGAATAACAGATGTAATTGTGAATGGCATAAGTATGCAGTCATTGTTGTTTACATCACGACGCATCCTGGGCGATTACCGTTAGGGTTGTGTATTGGCAAGAATCTGGCAATACAATACGTATCACGATACAGGGGTAACGATACGATACATTGCGATATATTGCGATACTGTAGGAACAGCGATACGTATATTGAGTGTCTTTTGAAAGAATTTAATTGTAAGAGCTGTAGCACATAGCACAGACAATGCTGTTACATGCTTTACATCGGCTTACTGAAGAAATACAAGCATTTGCAGGATTGAAGAAAAAAAAATGTAAACAATGTTACATTAAAGCTGTAGATATTTTAAGAAAATATTTGTAAAATATTAACAAAAAATGTAAACTGTTATTGACAAAAATAAAGTAGTCAATATCTAGTAGTAATAAAGTAGTGTAGTCTCAATAAAGGAATTTACCCATCTGCCTAAATAAATAAAAGCTTGCAGGACCCAACAAAATTGAATATGGTAAACAGTGTCAGATACTGGATTTTATGCAGTACCTGTATAATCTTACATAACAATACTTTTTCCCGCCATAAATAAGTTTTTTCTCCTATAAGATAAGTTAACATCTTGAATTATTTTCTTTCCAAACAACTTACACCGGAATGCTACACCTTAGTTTCATTACTCAATTCAATTACTGTAATGACAGTAAATGATTCCTGATTCCTGAATAGTTTGTTGAGCAGTATCCACTCGTTTCACTTTAGCCTGTAATGCTAAATTGCCATGGTGTCTCGCCACATGTGCTCACAAATTTGTAGTATTTCCCGAGTACTTGACTCTGGCGTTGCAGAGTTTGCACTCCGCATGGCTCTTGTCATAGTCGTAACTGCCTTCCTTTGTTTTGAAACCCAAATATGCCCAAACATCAGCTTTAAATGCTGCTGGGGCTGGCTGTGGCCTCTCGCCCTCAGCCATTGCCGGTGAACCGTTCCATGTGACCCGATCGCGTGCGGAGGACATAACGACTACTGCTATTTAGCGGCCGGAGATTGCATGTTAATTATTAATTTTAAATAATTGATACAGTGCCGTCGAATATCGATATTCATCAATCAAATATCAAATAAAATATCGCAATATTTAAGTGTATCGCTATTATCTTACACCCCAATTACCGTACTCACCCGAATGTGAGACGAATTCAGATCCAAGACACATTTGGTCACTTAGGACTGAATAGCACTCTCTTTAAAACAAAGAAACATGATTCAGGAAACTGTGACTCTTGTGAGGAAACCATGGATTATGTTGTACTGTATTGTCCAAAGTACGATGTTGAGAGAAGGGAACATTCTACAGAGAAGCTCAAGTGAGAAATGTTATGATGCATTACTGCAGTATCTCAAGAAAACAAATTTGATAAAGAGAATATGACATTGAGGTATTTATTTTTTAATATTTTTTATTTATTATTGAGTTAGATTTATTATTGAGTGCAGTTTCTTTTTTCTTTTTTTTTTTTTTCTTTTTTTAATCAGAATTAGTACATTTAAATTAGACTCCTGATCCACAATCCAGACAAGTTGGTGGCGGTAATGCACCAAAACGTTACCCACATTAAACCCACATTAAACAAGGAGGAGAGGAAGAAGAAGATGAACAAGAAGAAGAAGAGGAAGAAGAAGCAAACGACGACAGATTTTTGGGAAAAATGATGACAAAATCTTGTTTCATCGTGCAGAACATTTTCTTTGAATATCCTAATAACTAACTGATAAAATTGGACATAGAGGATTCATCAGTCATGCCTTTGCAGTGAACCTCTAACGAAGTAAAACATCAGTGGAGATAGTTCAAATTTTTCCCCCTGTCATTTCCGACTACCTATTCCTCACCAGCAGCGTCCTGTGGCTCTCTGGGTTTACTCTATCTATCCTCCTTGGAGTCCCTAAAACCCACACTCATCATCCCCCTGCTCAGTCTCCTATTCGCAGAGCAAACGCTCTGTAGGCTTCTTGATTTTTCCAGGCAGACTCAGGTAATGGCTTGTTGACAACCAGATCCAACACCTGGAGCTGCTCGTCTTTCCGTCTGGAATGATCAGCAGGTCTCCCTTCATCTCACGCAGTGTTTTTTTTTCGCAGGATCAGCCAAGTGTTCGCAGAACAAATCAACGTTTTTCAGTAATGTACTCACACACTCACCTATTGATTTCTTGGAATCGGACAGTTTTTGAAATGCTTTTCGCCGAGTGTCAGAGTTTTTAAACCTTCTTTCTGAGCATGCCATCTTCCCATGTCACATTCTGTGACCCTGTGTCGTTTGGACGTGTAAACATTGTTAGATGCCTCGGCAGCCTTCGCCTTGATAACCTTAAAGTTAGCACCATAACTTTTTCTGAATAGCTGGCACCACTTGTACAGCTGTTAAGCCAAGCCACTCTGGTAGGATGCTCCTCTGAAGGAGGGGTTTAGGGGAGGGCGGCAAAGCTCTTAAAAAGCTCTTCAAAGCCTAGTCCGCAAAAATAAGACGACTCCACCTTTACAAAGGGGATTTCCGGGGATAAAACCTCGCCTTATATCCAGAATAACACGGTATGTCAAATGGTTGCTTATGTCTTGGATGCATCAGCTTTGTATTTTGTAGATAAGAGTTGAAATAAATAATGCATTCATAGGCTCAGTGAACAGGAGCACATTTCTATGTTTCATGTATACAGGATAATGAAATATTTTGTAACTCACCACTCTTATCCATATTTCGGTATGTTAATTTCAATGCTTACTGTGAGCAGCTGCATCTCAAAGATGTTCTCTGTCAGGCTGAGCAAACAGATTAGGCGTGCGTCCTCTATGGTCAGTAAGAAGATGGTCTCGCTGTGAACCAAGTCAGAATAGAGAACTATTAGGTACCGGCTGCACCGGCTGCACTTCACACTGTGATCTGTCATATCTAACCACACCAGGCTATACACTTACAGACTGCACTTACAGACTGCAGCTCCTTAGAGACCAACACAGGCAGGCTGACAAAGTCCCCTAACACCTGTGCCATCCAACTGTACAATTCTACAGTGGGACGGAGTGGGATTAGAGGAGGTCAAGTCAAGTCAATCCTATTTGTTTAGCGCCAAATCATGACAGAAGTTATCTCTAGGCGCTTTCCAAGAGCAGGTAGAGCTCCGTAACATGTCAACATTTAAAGTCTATGAGATGAGCACACAGAGACCCAACATAACCCCCAGTAGAAACAGTGGCTAGGAAAAACTTCCTTTAAAGCACAGGTGTCAAACTCAAGGCCTGGGGGCCAAGTGTGGCCCGTGACATCATTTTATGTGGCCGGCAAGCGCTTGAGTGACTGTTTCAATATACCACCAGTGTCAAACTCAAGGCCCACAGGCCGAATTGAGCCCGATGCATTTCAACATAAATCTCCCTCATTTAAACGTGCACTGACTCAAAAACTACATCTCCCAAAATGCACAAGGATCATGTTACCAGTTAAGTGACAGCAGCTGTGCCATGACCAGATACACGCTTAATTAAAGCGTAAAGCGTCAGTTTATCAAGAAGAAAAGGGAACCAGGTTGTTGACTCGTTAATTGATTGTTAACTAATTAATTGAGTGTCTTTTCCAGGTTAAATAAAAGGATCTGAGATGGAATAATAGCAAAGCCCAGACATATTTTTGACATCTATTCAAATGGTATATTTGTATGTTGAATGAGTGAAAAATTGTTAATATTAAAGATTTTTTTAAATGAGTTGTGACATTTTGCATCAAATCACATCTATACTTCCTTAGTAATTGCCATTGACATCTGGCCCGTTGAGGGCTATGGCCACACTGATGTGGCCCTTGGTGAGAATGAGTTTGACACCCCTGCTCTAGAAATAGGAATTCGTACGAAATAGAATTAGAGAATAAAAATCTAACTACGATCAGGTATAATTCCCTACACCAATTTGGTGAATTGATGCCATCAGAGGAAGAGAGATTGTATTTGTCACCAAGGGGTACTGAGCCACGTCCCCAAATTGATGCTTTTTTGGGGCAAAACATCGAAACTGTGTCAACTTCAAAGAAAATTCAGTAAACTAAAGGAGACATGAGAACGATTGGTTGCAAACTGACAAGTTTGACAGCCCTCTCTTTTTATTTGCCATCACCATCTGCCTCCACCTTTATCTTTTGTGTCATTTATCCACAGGTCAGACTACAGTCGATTGTCATCAGCAATCAGTACGTAAACCACAAGCAACAAAGAACGGACACATGCACGTGAGCACTTTACACTCTTATATCGTACACAGTAACAGAGCACAGAGGCCAAGCCCCTCAACAATATAACAAAGACTGTGCTCCATTGTGTTTCCATGTATTAGACCCAGGACCAGACTAGTTGGAACATGTTATATGTGTGGGCATGAGGATGACTTGAATTGATTTGCTAAGAAACTATACAAAATTGTTGGATTTTGTGGGCTTTGCATGAGAATTAATCTCAATATTTTTTTATGTGTTGTTAAAATGTCAGCTGCAATGTAGTTGGATTAGGGTGCAATGCAAAGTTTTTGGCAAAGTTGCAAACCCACACCACAGACTCCCACCTGTTACATCTACGCATTCGCTGAAACCTTTTTACGCTCGACCAAAAAATTGTCAACGGGTGGGTGGGGGTGGCGGTGCTAGTGACAATATTTTCACTCAACCAAAAGTTGTTGAGGGGATTTGGCCACTACATGTTCCACCGAACCCCTGAGACTGTCCCATAATAACCCCTGGGGTTCGATTGAACCCAAGAGTCACTGGTCTAGCTGATGGTGGCGGTGGGTCTCAAACTGAGACACACTGATCTGTCTCTGCTCTGCTTTGCACTGTTCACACAAGTACAGGTCACACACTGTGCAAATGTTCAATCATACATACATACATACATACATACATACATACATACATACATACATACATACATACATACAAAAAATTGTTCATAGAAACAAGCAGTGTGCACATAGTGCGCACACAGGTATGTTTTCACCTTGAGGCTGTGCTCAGTCATACGGGCACAGACTCAAGTCAAATGTCTAGTATGTACATGCACTGGCGCATGTCATTGTCCACAAGAATCCGATCCACTGACAAACAAACAAGAACAAATTCCCATGTTCTAGGGGGAAAAGTAATTACTGCTGACAATCAACAAACTTAATTGAATGGGAGTCCAGCTCCCCCTGACTGTTTCTGCATGCATTCACATTGCAAGATGCTGTTTTCCTGTGCCCCATACTCTAATGGTGTGCAAAAAAAGAGTTACAATATTTGGGAAATTAATCATCTTTTGGCTGCTACCTATGCCACAGTGGATCATTTTTCTGTGCCTCCTTCTGCATTTGAATGGTCCAAGTAATTATCAACCACCATCATCGACGACATCCTGAACCTTCTCTGTGGTCTTCCTCTTTTCCCTCTATTTGACTGCTCCACTTCCACCAACCTTTGCCCAAAATATCGACTTTCTCTCTTGACTCCCGTCTTGGGCCCTGGGGTCGACAACTCACGGACGACCGCGGAAATATACGTGCTACAACC
>OMPJ01008555.1:7176-23677 GCA_900312935.1 Carapus acus | reverse complement strand
TACGCAGCGCGCGCGCACACACACATAGACACGCGCACACACACACACACACACACACACACACACACACACACACACACACACACACACACAGTAATGAGGACTAATGAATATCTGAGCTTTGCAGTTATAAATGAATCCACTAGGTAAGACGTTATTAATGAGGACTGAAGGTGGAGAGGAAGTGGGAGGATGGTGCGCATGCCAGTGTGTGTACAAGTGTGTGTGAATGTGTGTGCGTGCTTTAAATTGGATATGAGGAAACACAATCACATTTCACATCCTGTATTTGTCCTCTCCATGCAGTCAAATCTTTTCATCTTTATTTGTCTAAGCCATGAAAACTAGGAAGTGATTGATTCTCCTACTTTCTTTCTCTCTTGCCATCTCGTTCCCCTATCTCCGTCCCTCTCTCTCCACCTCCTCCCTCCTATGTCCCTCTCCCTCTCTCTCCTGCACGCTCACCCTCAACCTCCCTGTCCCTCCCTCCCTCCTCCTCACTCTCCCTTCTGTACCTTCTGTACCCCTCTACCTCTCTCTCTCTCTTCCACTCTCTCTCTTTCCGCTCCCCCTCACTCCCACCACCGTCTCTGCACCCCCCTCTCTCTCTCTCCTCTCAGACGTGGAGGGCTGTGAGCACGGTTGGAGGAAGTTCCACGGGCACTGTTACAGGTACGCCAGCCGTCGTCCATCTCGGCAGGTCGTCATGGCGACCTGACCTCAACGTGTCCGCCTCCTGCAGATACTTCACACACAGACACACGTGGGAAGACGCAGAGAAGGACTGCAGGGAGCACAGCGCCCACCTGAGCAGCGTCACCTCTGCCGCCGAGCAGGACTTCATCAACGGTGTGTGTGTGTGTGTATGTGCGTGCGTGTGTGTGTGTGTGTGTATACCCAAAGGGTCAAAGCTGGCGTGTGGCCAGTGGGTGTGGCCCGCATGGGTTAGGGCAGTCTAACCCTAACATTAGATTTTATCTAATGTAAAATGTGTGCGGTTACTGAAAAAGGTTGGGAAACACTGGATTAGAGGATGTCAAACACTACTGGCAGCATCAGTAGAGTAGATGTAGCAACAGCGCCACCATCAGGCTGAACGCTGTCACACGTTTTGTTGAGACCAGTCAGCAACACCGGTTGGTAATGATGCAAACCTGCAGAGAAGTCAGCAAGAGTGTGCGTGTGTGTGGAGCGAGTGTGTGTGTAAGATTTAAAATTTTGATGATAATCAGGCTTTTCTTAGAACAGATGCAGGTGGGCGTGGCATGTATGCAGAGGTGTCCCCCAAACTTGCCATTTTGCCTCTCCTACACATTTTCATTCAAAAGCTGAGGATGAAATCGTAAACAGTGCCACCATCAGGCTGAACTGTGCTGCTGCTGTGGTAGAAGTCAGTCAATTAGAGTTAATGATGCAAACCTGAGGAAAAGTAAGCAAGAGCATGTGTGTGTGTGTGTGTGTGCGTGTTGTGTGTGTGTGTGTGTGTGTCTGTTTTATTCCTCCCCAGGTTTGGGTCACGACAACGCCTGGATCGGCCTGAATGATCGCACCGTGGAGGAGGACTTCCAGTGGACTGACACCAACGATCTGGTGAGGTCATCAACAGGAACTACAGACACACACACACACGCACGCAAACACACGCACACACGCACACACACACACACATGCACACACAACTCATCGTTTTAATTGATACTTGTTAGCATGGCTTATCCCCTCCAACATCAGCTTGGAATGATGTCATTGTGGTCCAGGTGTATGAGAACTGGAGGGAGAGTCAGCCCGACAACTTTTTTGCGGGGGGTGAGGACTGTGTGGTGACCATTGCCCACGAGGACGGCAAGTGGAACGATGTCCCCTGCAACTACAACCTGCCCTACATCTGCAAGAAAGGCACCGGTATGGGACAAGGAGGGACGGGGCAGGGTGGGGCTGGACAGGCCTGGCTGGGCCAGGGGAACACTTGTGCGGCCCAGCGGACAACACCATTGTAAACAAAGGTTGATCCCCTCATGCTAATCCTCTCATGATAATGGTGTGAAGGTGAAGCTTCTCCCTGAAGCTCCTGGTTGAAGGTAGAGGCTCTCCTTGGGTTTCTGGTCTGTGAAAGTTGCCAGCAGCTGTGTTGCTTTTCCCGAAAAGACGAAGGCAACCCAGTGTCTTACCCTATCTCAGACCCTCAAAGTTTATTTTCCTCCGTAGCGATATCATTGCACTCTGCCCTCTGATTGGTCACTCTCACCTCTGGGCTTTCTTGCTTGTCAGCTCGCTCAAAACGTCCACACACAGCCACACCCTTGAATCAGTCGCGGGTTTAGTTCTCGGTGACTTGTCGGAGCAGAGCAGAGAAAAGAGAGAGACCACAGGAGGCAAAGGTGAGAGGTAATTGGGGACAGGAGGGTGGGTCCTCCCTGCCCCCTCCATACCTTCCTTCCTATATCTCTCTCTCTCTTTCTCTCTATCCATCCTCGCCCCTCTCTCTCATTCCGGAGGAGGAGAAAATCCTTTTTGGGTGGTCCGCCCGTCTGCTGCAGAGCTTCATCACCTCCGAACAGCTGCGACTCTACCCGCACGCCCACATTCATTGACAACATCGCCATCTAGAGGCAATAATCACTACCTGTAACTAGTGTTCACGAATACTTGGGGAGACATGAAACTTTTTTTTTTTCTAAAGATGCATACATCTTAAATACATCATATCTACGCCACATTTACAGATTTGAATTCACTTTTGTTGAGATGCAATTGAATTTAGTAAATCCAATTTTGTCTAATGTCATTAATTTTCCGATATATTATTTTTCATCGCTTTGTAGGATATACATCTGAATGTTTCACTCCAAGCTGAGGCATCTTTTCAGTTGTCAGTTGCCTGTCTGACATGCACTTCGTGTGTCCCTTTGCTTGGCTCAGTGCTATGTGGAACTCCGCCCTCCGTGGAGAACGCTCACCTGATTGGTCGGCGGAGGTCTCACTACGACATCCACGCAGTGGTGCGTTACCAGTGTACCGAAGGCTTCTACCAGCGCCATATCCCCACTGCCCGTTGCCGGGCCGACGGCTCCTGGGAGCGGCCCCGCATCGTCTGTACAAAGTGTGAGTACCAAGTGCGCGCGTGTGTGTGTGTGAGTGTGAGTGTGAGTGTTAGTGAGGGCGACTGGGTCACTTCTTCTCACCTGTCTGCTTTATGTGTGTGTAGGGGTGGGCATGGGGGACGTGTTACCTCAGGGCGGATCAGGCCTGCAGCTATCAGAGTCATGTGTCTGTCTATCAGTGTCATGTGGCCGCAGGGAAACACATACACACACACACACACACACACACACACACACACACACACACACACACACAAATAGAAGCTGTTGCATGAGTCAACCAATCGCATGCCATCAGTCCATTTAACACACATACCATCACCATTATCATCATCATCATCAGCTCCGCTTATGTGGGTCCATCTGTGTAAGTGTGAGTAATGAGAACAAATGCATATCTGAGCTATTCACGCCTGTGTATGTGTGTGTGAGGGTTACAGGGTCACTCACACCCCGTTTACCTCTCGGCATCGCCCCCCTACTCTCTCCCTCCCTCAGCTCGACGGTCACACAGGTACAGACGCCACCACCATCAGCGCCGCGAACGCCGCAGCCACCGAAGACATGGCGGCGAGGGACGCCGCGCCCGGGAGGACGCCGCGGCACACAGCTACTACTGAACCAAATACCAGCCCCGCCTGCCAGGGGCCACGGCCCCGCCCACCAGGACAGTAGTTCACCGGTCCCGCCCCACAACTTCTTTTCAGCTTCTAGCTCCCCCTATAGGTTACTTCCTCCTCTCGCTGTATATGTTTTAAACAATTCTAACACCCTCGCCGTCTGTCACACACCGCCACGTGTTTGTTTGTGTGTGTGTGTGTGTGTGTGTGTGTGTGTGTGAGAGAGAGAGAGAGAATGCATGTGTGCGTGCGTGAAGACGTGTGTGTGTTTTGGTCTGCATGCAGGGGAGATCAAACTAGCAACAAGTCACTTTTGTGTGTGTGCGCGACGTGGAACGTGTCTCTGTTGCCGGTGGGTGTTTCCAACGCACGGACATCCTCTAACCTACCGCTTTTGACTAATACTTCCTCCCCTTTTGTGTATGATTACTATTTATTATCATCAGTCTTTGGCTAGTGAGTACTTTTATGTTTACAATATCCTTTTACAATTTTTCTCTGAACTTACATCTTGTTTTTCTACACAATTCCCACAAACGCTCAGTAACAACATTGATTAATCCTTTGATTATCTCTAATCCGCGTAATGTAAATATTGTGTTGTTTCTTATTGGCTGATTGCTGATCAATACCTGGACCTAACCCTCCCCCTACCAATTCCCCCATTCCGTCGCACTCTCAGCTTGATGAATGCGTTGCGATGGCACTCCGACTAGATCCTGCTGCGACAGATGCAGAATGTCATCATCTTCTGTTGTTTGATTTTTTTTTGTCGTTGTTTCAGTTTTGTTTTCCGTGGCCCTTCCTGACATTTGATCAGTCATCCGCCTTTTCTGGGTGTCCGCACACCTTTTTGTCCTGCTGTTGTGTTCCATTCTTAATAAAGTGATAAAAAAAAAAGACATTGGCTCTGTGTCGCTGATTCGCTCACTACGTCATTCTCTGACCTTTGCTGCAGGGGACAGGGGAGTTGACAAAGAGCTGTATTTTCCACACAAGAAAAAGGACCAACAATTTTGATCCTTATCTGAGACCAAAGTCAGACCTGCAGCACTGGAAACTCTGGAGAACTAGGGTTTGTTTACAATTGACCCTGAAAAACAGGAACTTTCAAAGCCCAATATTTCTTCCTCGGAGTTGTTGTCATGCTACGCTTTTACTTAAAGCTCCCATCATCTACCGACCAGTGGGTCAGGGGTCAAGGGGTCACAGGCCCACAGTGTAATGACTTCATTGGCAGTATTGACTCGAAAAGAAAGAAAAGCACTGTGCGCTGAACATACCAAAGCTCTCCAGGTTTTACTTTCAATGTTGACTATCAACAAGCTGAACAACAACACAAATAGATGTGATCAAAAATGGCCCCATCAGGATCGACATGGCCAGTAATCAATATCGGCCGGCATCCGTCTGGGTTGTCTTATCTCTCCTATCAGCAGCTCTGTGTCATTCATCTTGTCAAACAATTGGAGATTCCAATAAATGACACTGAACACATCAACCAGGATGGTTGTTTTGGCACTGCCATGTTTTATAGACATATAAAATAACAACAGGAAAATTTGTTTTTGTTGAATTGGTGTGATAAAGCTTTCCGGGTTAACGGTCGAATGAAGGCGGCAGTGAGTCATTTCAGAGCGGTGCAGCCACGTCGCCTCCATTGGCGGCCGCTATCACGGTCCAATAGTCCACAGGGGAGTGTGAGGTGAGGCGAGGTGACGGAGACAGAGAGAGGGAGAACTTTTCCCTCTGAAGTTTGGTGGCTGAAAACACTGAAAATTTAATCAGAAAAGTCTCAAAAAGGATAATCACTGCAGTTACATTAAGAAATCCCATGACAACATAGAGCGAGTGTGGGTGCGAGTGTGGGTGAGAGTGTACTAGTATGTGAGTGAGTGAGTGAGTGAGTGAGCGAGCATGTGTATGTACGAGCGTAGTCTAGTTTTTCTTCTTGTTGTTGCCGGTTTGCCCCTTGGGAACTGGTTTCATGAAGAATGCGGGGTTGCTGTGGCAACGCAGGGCAACCAGCGCCGGCACGGCAGTGTACAGCACGTTGAGGATGATGACGGGCCACCATTTGTCCGCAGGGACTCGATATGTGAAGGGAGTGCGGGCGTGAAGAGATCCTCCGATGTGACACCACTGGGCCTGGAGAAGGGGGGAGGGGCTGAATTCCTATCACCAAATGTGATGATGTGCATGAAGCAATTTGATGTGCATCAAAGAACCCCCCACACCCCCCACCATAAGAACCCCCCCAACAAAGCAACAAAACAAAGAATTTCATTGTGCAGAGAAACTTGTTTCCATACTGTACATGTGACAATAAAGTTTGAATCTTGAATTTTGAATTGAACTCACTATGACACTGTTTTACACATCCCACTGCTGTTCTAGGTGAGACTCTCAATAAGAGCCCACTTCGTCAGGAACAAGAGTGTGATTTCCAATAGATGCTAATCCTTGTTACCTGGGCAATGGCACCAGCAAAGACCAGCGTCCAGTCCAGCATCCAGGTGCTCCCAGGTGTCCTCAGACCATAGATGAGGGCAGCCAGCAGGGGCAGCGCGTAAAACAAATACATCAGCATCTATAACAGCCACACAATGGAGTTTCATCATCATCATCCTCATTTCATCACCTCAGCTCCTCTACGTCTGCCGCCTGTGTGACCTCACACACTCACCGTGACCTTTGGGAAGCCAACGGGGTCGTTGAGGTAGGGCTCATACTGGTATATGTAGGTGAAGCAGATGCCCAGTGGACAATCCAGAACCACCTGGAGCAGGAGGAGAATGAAGGAGGAGAATGGCATCCACCATTGTCAAACTACTGTAGAGGAAACTAGACGCTGAGACACACTGTGTGTGTGTGTGTGTGCGTGTGTGTGTGTGTGTGTGTTTTGTCTATGTGCACTCACAAAGCCTCTGAAAACAGAAAAGGCCATCGCTCCAAGCAACATCAGCACCAGCAACAAGTCAACTGGGCGGAACAGGAGGTTCTTCTTCTGCTCCTTGGCCACCTAAGCCACACAGAGGACCCTTTCACAATGAAGCAGGGCATTGTGGTATTTTACAATAGGTCCTGAACGCACCTTGTCTGCCGTAAGCACCGGCATCTCTCTGGGTTTGCAGGAAAGCCGCAGAGCGGCCCAGAAAGGTGCCAAGACGAAGGGAGTGTTCCTCCAGAAGGCCGGGCGAAGCTTGGAGCCGTACTTACCTGCACACAAGAGGCGTGTAGCCACCAACCCAGATAGGGGAGACAGAGACGGAGGAGACGTTCGCATTCCTGCTCAGTGCCTCTTACCCACTAGAACTCCAGGTACATGAACCACCTGCTGAGCTATGGAGGAACCAACCCAAAACAGAGCCAAGCTGCGGTACGATTTCCTGCACAGAGAATAGGAGAAAGTTGTGTCACCTGATTGAAAGGGGAGGGGTGGGAGGCCTGGTGAGGATTAAGACGAAGAAGAGCATCGCTCATTACCCTCTGAACATACGGTGGACCATCACCAGGAAGAGCGAGAGGTGCACGATGCCTTCCCAGTACGACATCATCACGGCAAAGGCCGTGCTCAGGTGGGGCTCACCCTAAACAATCACCATCATCATTGTCATCATAACCATCATTGTCCTTGACAAAATGGGGTTAACCGAGGCCATCATCTCACCATCTTCAGGTAGAAACTCATGAAGCCTGAGATGAAGCCGTCCTGCTCCAACGCGTTGGTCAGACCCACAACGCAGGTGAAGGAGAACTCCGCAAACACTGTAGGAAAGTCCAAACAGGCTTTGCTCAGTCTGTGTGTGTGTGTGTGTGTGTATGTGTGTATTTGGGCATGTGTATGCCTAATGTGTATGTACCAAAGAACAGCGGATCCACGCGTGTCTTGTGTGACACGGCAAGGTGAAGAAGGAGAAGCACAGATCCCAGGACCACCATCCCCATTCCGAGGACAGGCAGAGGCCTGCAGGGGGCGGCAAGCACACATACATACATCCACTTTGAGGTTCTGTCATCTCCACGGTGAAGCTGCTGGAGGTCCAACTTACTCCTGCAGCGCTGGAATGTTGTTCATGGCGAACAGAACTCCGGGGGCGCAAAGAGAGAGCAGCAACACACACAGCTCCACCGGCGGCTTCATCCTCCAGCCGGGGTGTCGACGCTCCTCAAGGGAAGAACCGACGGAGAAGCTCACAGCTCACTGCTCACACGAGGCATGTTTGAGGGGGGAAACAAGCAGCGATCCGACTTCGTTATCTCCACCGTGGGTTTCAAAGTTCAACACGGCGCCGAAGTTGGCGGGCGATGAGTCACAGTTTAAAGTCGCGGCGAGTTTGTGTCGTAAGACTCAACAATTTGGCTCTTTTGACGACGATTCTGTGCGTGAAAATAAATTTTGGTTACTCTCTGGAGTTTTGGAGTTTGTCAATGTGTCGCCAGAATGTGAAACTTAGGACCGGGCGATCAAAAGGCAGCGAGGGTTTCCACCACCGCTGCTGGGCGATTCGTGACTCAGTCGTGTAAATGAGTGGAATCTTTCTCGATGACAAAGGAACCGAACGCCCCGATTCTACAGAAACCCGGATCACTTGTGTCACCTGTCCGGTAACTGTGCGGACCGGAAACACCCAGAAGCCTGATGGCTCAGTGCAATCTGTTCTTTGTTGGACTTTTATTTTGACGCAAACACGCTGGCTGACCGGAATGAGTCACGAATCACAGGAACCTCTCAAGAACGAGATGATTCACTCACTCACACACTCCAGCCGGTATGTAATCATTTGAAAGTTAGAGTAAACAAGAGGTTTAACACACTAATCTTCACGCTTACACTTGTCTCCTTACCTGCAAATTTATCCCAAAATGGCCCCGATCTCCTCTACTTATGAATATCGACTCAAAGTTGCAAAACATTCAAATGTCATGGAGAGATTTTCAGATATAGCAGGTTGATGGTGCTTCCACAACAATGTTAAATATCTGTGTTGCGCCCCATGCTTGAATAAATCCGCCGTATGATCGCAGCACCAGCTGATGTGGTTCAGGTGGACCGAACCAACTGCACCACAGAAACATTGGTCTGAGGTGACACGAATTCATTCACCGAGCTCCATACAGCAGACGATATTTGTACACGTTTATGTAACGCCGCTACACTTGATTTTATTTACGGCGAGAAAGCTTCCAGCCATGACTTTAAACCTTTCTCCGTCCCTCTTCCAAATTTGGTGATGGTGCAGCCAGGTGCTAGAAGTCCCTCTGTTGCTATCTCGCCTCTCCGTGTCAAAGATGGCGCCCAGAATTTGAATCAGAAGCACCTCCCATCACTGTGATTGTGTGTTGTTCGCTGAGCAGAACCGTACCTCCCTTGCCGCTAGAGGTTTCAAACCCTATAAGTTTTGTGCCCTGTAAAATAGTCTTTCTTTCAGATATTGTTTGGCTTTGTTGCTTCACCTCGCTTCTAATGCCGTTCTATATGAGGAACTTGTTTGTTAACTGCTGTTTGCTTGATGTTGATGGCAAAGGTGAATAAACTACATGATTTTTGAGCGTGTGAGTCATTCAGTGGTTACAAAGAATAGACTATATCAATTTTAAACAACGCCTGGAGCAGCATTGTTTGCCGTTATCATTTTGTCAAATCGCTAGTTAACTTATTCAACATTTTTCCAATGAGGGAAGAGTTCCATGTGTGGTGAATCATGCTAACAAATCTCCTGTGGGGGAGAGGTGCCGAGATTAAGTCATGGTGGAAATATTGATCATGATGTCTAGTTCTTAACTGAATATTCCACTTGCAGCTGTGAAGGGATCAACTTGACCTCCTATTAACTGAGGTCAGAACTCTTACATATCGTGACGCCCTTTAAGTTAGGGCTATTTGTCCCGCTTTCATACCCTTAGTTTGCTCATGGAACCGCTAAGCATAGAGTGCCGGTTTCAATCAGATTAAGTGCGCTGACAATGCACCACGGACTTGAAAGCTGATTTCAAAAACACAGGACATGATGTTAATAGATCCAAAGTGCCTAGGGACTCTGCATGGCAGGGGCGTCTCACTCCCTGAGCCGGGTTTGCACCTGACCGCATGAGCTGCCACCTCCGCATGAGCTGGAGGTGGCAGATGACGATTGGGAGGTTCTTTTATAGTATCCAGGTTGGACTGAGTTAGAAATGAGACTACCATGAATACCCAAGATGAAGCAATTTGGGGCAGGGGATAAATACAAAACAATCAATGCTGAAGAGGTCTTTGACTAGCTGTAAAGTTGAATATCTGTTGAATATCTGTAATGATGAATAGAAGATTTTGCTGCATGATGCAAATACAACTTCAGTTGAGGCTTCACTTGTGACCCACATGTCTGTAATGTTTTCTGCTGCTTTCTACACTTATGTTCAGTTTGGGCACAAGGATGCTGCAGACATGAGCATGTCAATTACAAAATGGAAACATTGTCGTTGGTGAAATCTGTTATGTGACCAAATTCTCTTTCTGATGGCTAAGTTTCACCATAGAGTCCATCGAGTGCACCACAAAAAAACAAACAAGAAATTACGCGCTCTGGCGGTTATAATTGTGTACTACATCTCCATCGCAACGTGGATAGAGCGGGCAGTCAGTTTGCGGAACATGCAGTGATTTAGTGTTGAGCCTCTGCCACACGTATAGATTAAGTTTCTCCCGACCCTGACATAGACACACATTCACCCGCCCCTCCCACCTCCTTCCTGGTGTCAGAGCACCATCTGTCCCATTCGGGCTGAGATTAAGGCATGCTTCAGTCTGACCACCACAGCCTTGATTAGATTCTTGATTGAAAAGTCCAGAAAAGCACTCACATCTGCATTAACACAGAGGACTGTGGAAAGTTGGCTGCTTGGGTGTTTGTATGTGTTCCTTTTGTCACATATAGTATGAGCAAGCGTGGCTCATCTATGTGTTGGACAAGCTATATTATCAAACAGGCATAAACATAATGGACCTTTATCTTCTGTAAGCGAGCGGATGAAGAGGATTAAAGTTGTCACAAACATCTACTGATCAGCAGAGAGAGAGAGAGAGAGAGAGAGAGAGGAGGGGCTGAAGAAGGCTGAGAGGTCCTGCGGCTGTCTCACTCAGACACACACAAACTCGCACTCACATTCCAGCTATCATGTGGCACCCACTGATAATCGGCATCCTGACGGTGAACACCTCCATGACTGTCGTCTACTGGATCTTCATCCTCAGCGATGCCTACTCCAAGTGGGTGGAGGAGGCAGACGACAAGCCCAAGAAGATTGTGACCCCGGCCTGAGAGGGCAGCGTGGACCTCGTCATGTAGACGTAGTCTGCTGTGTAGCGCTTTTCAGAAGGCTTTTATTTCTTTTCGCATTTTTTGGGAACAGTCGCTGTTTGTTTTTGGTGTTTTTACTGAGCCTAGTGGGACCAAGAGGAGGAGGCACGACCATACTCGCAGGTAATCGAGATTCTTTGTTACATCATAGTGTCCGAATCACATTGAGCAGACACACATTTCATGTTGCCGCATCATCAAGATGCCCCTGAGCACACGGACACCAAGCCTTCAATCAGTGGGGTTGTATCAAATTAAGAAAATAATTTTGTAGCTGTGCCAGTACAAACAGAAATGTTGTTGCTGGCTCCTTTTGCTGACTCAGACTGCGGTCGCCATGGCGACGGCGATGCACGTCATACAAATCCTGTCGGATTAGCGAAGTCAGACACCTTTGCGCTGAGGAGAATATCACACGGCGAGGTGTAAAGGGACCGCAAGCTGCCTCTCCAGCTCCTTTTGGCTTCCTGGCGCCATGCCGCACGTCTTCTACTACGGCCTACACCCCGTCTCCTGGTTCATCCTCATTATGAACGTGGGCGTCACCCTCTTCGAGTGGCGCTTTCTCGTGTCTCGCTACGCAGAGTTGATGAAAGAGAAGAATCAGGTGGACGTGGAGAACCAAAGCCCCACCTGATGTCAGACCCAAACTGCAGCATAGCTATAGATACAACACACACACATTCGGTGGGTGTTAGCTAAGATCCACTCCATGAGAGGCAGCGTGCTGGTTTGACTTCAACCCTTTGTGGTGTGTGTGTTTATTTCCAGAACTTTCAACGTGCAACACGGACTCACACTTTGAGGTAAGAAGAACATTCCCAGCATCCATTGTTGTTTTCAGATGAGTAGTCAGCCCTCTTTGTTTACTTTTGACCTTGCATCACTTTGAAATATCTGGATAGAGTCACTAGCAAAGCGACATGCTTTGTTCATGTCATGTGCCTTGTAAGTTCAGTCTATTTATATCCTGGCAGCAGCGTGAAAGCTAGAGAAAGTGTGTTTGACATGTGTATTATTCCAATCCATTCTGTCTGCCCAGGCCTCCTAAGCTCCTTTTGCCTGTCAGCATCCTTCTCTCCTCTCTGCTCCTCTGCCACCTTTTTAATCCCACAGATGGAAAGCTGATATGGCAGCATCACGGCCAATCCTATTAACTGTGCCTGTCCTATAGTCACCTCACCCCTCCCTCCTCTTTCCTTTTCTTTGGTCGCCTGATCCCCATCTTCATTCTCAAACCACCTTCACATTTCCAAAGATCTTCCATAAGGTTGCTGGTTCAATTCCCCCACCGCTGGTTCAATTGCCCATCACACCCAGCTGGGAGTGTTGGGGCGCAGTGATCTAGAAGCCCGAAAGATACTGGTTTCATTCCAGGCCTCACCTGAGAGCTGCTCAAGTATCCTTGAGCAAGGCGCTGAACCTGTAACCGCTCCTTCTGTGCCTTGCAGAGGCTGATATCCTGCAGAATCATTGACACAAATGAAAATCTCAAATTTCATTCTCATTTCTCACTCATTTCCAAAGTGCTTGTTGGAGTTTGGAGGAGTTGCTTAGCTCCTTTCTGCTTCACAAACATCTGGGATGCAACAGAGGCGTGCTGAATCGGTCATGGCCTTCTGGAGGGGCTCAGCAGGTGGTCCAGCATGGAACATCTCAGAGCTCCTGTACGAGCAGCGTCGCCTCCTCCAGCTTTCCAGCAGTAATAAGGAGGACGAGGAAGAAGAGGGGCGGCGATACTTTGTCGAGTACGTCCCTCCGGCCAGAGACGCTGTCACTCTGCCCCGTAACGTTCTTTACGTCTTGGTCGGGGCTGTGCTGGTTGTCGTGGCAACATACGCCATAGTAGGACACCTGATTAAAGATCTGATGCACGACCTGGCAGGTAACCCAGGCATGCTTGATGGGTCCTCCAGAATGATCCTGTGTTCCCATTTCATCTCGGCCTCCACCAGCTGTCTGTGTGTGTGTGTGTGTGTGTGTGTGTGTGTGTGTGTGTGTGCATGTGTGTTGTGTCCCACTTTGTCTATCGCGCTCATTCCTGTTATCGTTTTCTCTGGCTCCTGTCCCTCAGCGTCACCCTTTCATTTCACAGACATCATTGCAGTGGTGGTCCTGGACCTTCCCATAAATGTTGCTATGCTATTATAGGATGTCGTTCAGAACTAACAACTTTTTAAATTCTATCCATGTCGCAGACTGGATTTTGGGCCCGAAACCAATAGAGGACGATTGTGAGGAGGGTCGTGAAGAGATGGAGGAGGATGAGGAGGAGAATGAGGAAGACCGGAGTGCGGGCAGCAGGTTTGGGGAGGACAGGCTGAAGGTGGAGAGGGAACAGCTGCTGCCCGGGAACGTCTCCCCCTGTCCCAATACGTCAGAGATAAACTGCAATCCAGGAACATTGTGACCTTTGACCTCCCCACGTCCCATCAGGCTGCCTCCCTCTGACGTTTACACCTGGCTTCATATTCCTGCCTCGTGACCTGGTGGAGAAGTTGCTCCTTACGTTCAGTTTCCATGTGATGCAAAAAAACTGTCTCATTCTGTAGAGCCTCTGACATTAAAATGGATCTTGAGTAAACAAATCTCTGTCTGTGAAACCAGCAGCTACACACACTTCTAACCCTACACCATGTGGGCGGGGCTAAATTGCCCTTAAGTACTAAGACAAATAAGCAAAGTCATTATCTGTGAGTAGCTGTGACAGAGCAATGTGAAAATGTGGAGAAATATCTAAGCAGCAGCGGTCAGGTTGAGATAGATGTTCTGCGGATTAGCAGGCGATTACACCGCAGGACTGCCACGTCTCCACACAGGAAAAACACGTCAGCGTTAATGCTGGATTTGTTTTTGTCTCTGATGAACAACTCCGCAAGAGAACAACAGCGTCTAAACTTCTTATGCTAATCCCCCTACTGCCTGGAAGGCAGGAGGACAAGGGGACAGATGAGGGACAGACAAATTTTCTCTTCCCACCATTCTTCACCTGGTCTATCAATTGAGCAGTGTATTGCGAGTACTATTTCTTGCAATACTTGTGTACACTGCTATACTCTGCCAGTCCGCCTCGAGTATGTGAGGGTATTTGCGTTCCTGCTGACGCTGCTCCCAAGCGACAGTGACGTTGATAGGATCCGGGATTCGTGCTGCTACGAAGTGGTGAGCGTAAGTGGGCAGACATGGATGTGTCTGTTAGCAGCCTGAAGGTTCGGTACAAAGAGGAGGACGGAGCTGTGCTCTTCGAGAGCTACATCCCTCCATCGCGAGATGCCATTCACCTCCCCACTTATGCCCTCTACCTGCTCATCGCCCTCTGCATCGTGCTGCTGGTGCTCTATGCCATCATCGGACACCTCATCACGGACCTCATCCACGACCTGGCAGGTGGGTGTCTGTACCTCAGCCTGGATGGTTCCCTCGTGGTGGAGCTCAAATGTGTGCTTGTTTTTCTTTGCGTTTTCTGTGTTTGTGTACCAGACTATCTGTTTGGGGAGCAGCCGGAGGAAGTGGTGGTGAACTGGTGTGAGGCCAAGGATAAGTTTGTGGCAGACTGGTGCCCCGAAACATCACCCGAGCTGCAAGAGATGGCGAGGGTGGAGCAGAGCAAGGTGGCCAGCAGCGAGAATGCTAACCTGCCTGCCGTCTGGGTTACGGCAGACGCCGGGGAGCAGAGGGAGGGAAGGTCGGGCTCACGTGTGGCATTTGGGAGGTTAATCTGAGGCATAAGAGAGAGTGGAGGAGTGGAGTTGGGGGGGTGGGGCTACAAGCTGCTCACAGCCGTTGAGTGTGAAGAAGATGCAGGCGGTGAACAGGCGTGTTACGTTAATGAGCAGGTAATTGCAGAGTCTAGTGTTTCGAGGGTCCGATGTTGACATCTCGTGGCCAACCTTTGTAACTACAGCTCAATCACGATACAGCACTGTGATCAAAATGGGAATCAGAACTGTATGTCTCACTGTAAGATGCCTTAAACCGTTCGATATGAAATAAATCATCACACATGACATCCTTATTCTAAAAATTATTTTCTGTTATTCTGTTTTTTGGTCGTAATAGTAGCAGTTCTCATAGTTTTAGTACTGTTGTGAGGTAGTAAGTAATATTAGTAAGTATGTAATATACTCACTTTTACCATAATATACTACTATTGTTAACAGTAGTAAGTGATGTTGTTGGGATTAAGATATCAACAAACGAAGAAAACCCCTGTTCACACACTCATATCAAACTTTTCGCGCGCGCACACACACACACACACACGCTCACACACGCACACACACACACACAGACACAGAGAGAGAGAGAGAGAGAGAGACGGTGTGACATTGTTTATTTCTATCCAATCACATCTGGCAGACATCAATGATAAGACAGCATCACCTAATCGATCCTTATCAGCGGATGTGGAATCGATGTCCCCTAGACCCTCCTGTCGTCCCCGCCCACACACACGGCCTTACACACGGCGCGCGCGGTAGCACTCCTCCTCCCACTTCAACACGACTTATTAACAAGCGCACACCGGCAGTTCATTTAGTTTGTTCTATGCTCAACCAAGACAAGCGCTCACACACATAAACACACCCACACATGCGTGCTTCCATTGGACGAACTATGCGAACAATGACGTCACAAGTGTGACTGCACTCAGCGACAGTCATCGAAACGGGAGCGAATTCGGAGTTGATTATTTTTTCAATGATTATTTGTCTG
Organism: Carapus acus; assembly: GCA_900312935.1. Classification (NCBI taxonomy): domain Eukaryota; kingdom Metazoa; phylum Chordata; class Actinopteri; order Ophidiiformes; family Carapidae; genus Carapus; species Carapus acus. The sequence goes on along the minus strand of OMPJ01008555.1, from coordinate 7,897 downwards.
AATGTTTATCGTTTTCCGGATGTTAATCTTCCAACAAATCCTACTGCGATTGTAAGTTTATAGATCATTTCTACCTCCGAAACAATATCATCACTCAACATTTATATATTGAATATATGTTACAAATCTTAGAATATTACACAAAAGAACTTCAGCGATGAGGATGTCTTCTTCGCTGCCATTGCATATTTCCTGTCTGCGCCTCTCCGCTTTACACAGCCCCCTCTAGCGGTTACTTTCCGCACAGAGAAATCTCCGGGGCTCTGTGCAGCCTTGCCTTCTCCTTGCGAGCTGCACCTTCTGTGCTGCGGTCGTGATTGAACAGCAGGGGGTCCTCTTCTCCGAGAGTGTGTGTGCGCGCAAGTGTCAGGGGTGGGGGTGCGGGTCGACCCTCCTACACCACAGTTCTCGGACTGCTGGCGCGGATCCTTGCACGCCCCCCTCTCGCCAAAGACCGAGTGCAGCGTCGAGCGTGTGTGTGTGTATGTGTGTGTACACCGCAGCATATCTGTGACTGTGTGTCTGAACAATGGCCGGGTGGCAGGAGATGATGCCGCGGAACTGACGGGGCGCCCCCATGGATTGGAGCGCATCACCATCGGAACAGAATTGGGGAGAGTCTGAGAGGTGAGGAGTCTCTCTCTCTCTCTTTGTGTGTGTGTGTGTGTTTGTGTGTGTGTGTGTGTGGTGTTGGGGAATACGCGAAAAGGCGACGCTATTC
>OMPJ01008552.1:2057-12186 GCA_900312935.1 Carapus acus | reverse complement strand
GAAAGGTATAGGGCAGGGGTCGGCAACCGAAAATGTTGAAAGAGCCATATTTGAACAAAAAAGTAAAAAACAAACCTGTCTGGAGCCGCAAAAAAATTCAAAAGCCTTATATAAGCCTTATTAATGAATCAAATATTTATTCTTAATATTTTTACAACATTGGAAAACGTTAAGAATCTTTGTGTCACATTTTTCTTCCCAGAAAAACCATATTACAACAAAAAAATTATATTTTCCCCATTTTTATCCATTGTCACACATTTTTGAAAATGCTCCAGGGAGCCACCAGGGTGGCGCTAAAGAGCCGCGGGTTGCCGACCCCTGGTATAGAGGGAGAGAGAGAGATTGCTGGTCAGCGCAACAGCAAACAGATTTAGAAAACTAAGGGCATCTCATGGCCCTTGAAGGAGGGATTCCACACCATCATTCTGTTCTCATCCTGCTCTCTTCTCTCTGCAGCTTCAGCCCCATCATCACTTTTCTTCCTGGCCCCCCTTTCCTACCTTTCTTTCCCTCCTGGCTAGTTGCAGGAGGGTAATAAGGATCTGCATGCAGCAGCTGTGAGGGTGCTGACAAACAGAAATGTCTCAGATGGAGCTGTCCCCGTGTGATTTATCTGACTCTACTTGACAAAACTCTCGCTGGTCCACGATGTGTGTGTGCATGGACGCGTGTGATTGCTCTTGTGTGCATGGGCCTGTGCTTGAGGTGTTTTGTGTTGGCTGTGCACATTTCTGGCTAACCTGTATTTGGTGAATGGAGTGAGGTTGGGGATCACCAGTGTGTCTGTGTCTGGCTCGTTGTCTTTTTCATAGAGGATCTTCCACCCCTCCTGCAGGTCACCGTTAGTCTGAACTACCTGAACATGAGGAGTGAAGGGATTTCACAGTTGCACAGAGCCATTCTTGTCAGGACATCACATATACACATATATAAATATTTCTGCACATAAACACCAGCACAGAAATGTGTGATCTCACCTGTCCCTCTATGATCCATCGTGATATGGCAGTTTTGCCATCTGAGCCTGGGTGAAATGCCATTGTGACGGACCGAGGGCTTATGTTCGATATGACTAAGTTCGTTGGTGCACCTGGAAGTTCTGAACATAAAAAACAACAAGGGAGATATCCATATGTTAACCTAACCCATGTTAACAACATGTCCTCTGAGCACACTTGGGTTAGACATGGAGTCCCACGGGGCTCTGTACTCTGACCAAACCTGTTCACCCTATATCATGCCTCCACTAGGTGGCATCATAAGAAAACGCTCTAGCAGTGAAACCTGAGGAAACCAACCAACTAGCTAAACTCCAGGCTTGTCTTAGGAACATAAAAGCGTGGATGACCCGTAACTTTCTGTTGCTCGACGCAGACAAAACTGAAGTTATTGTTGTGGGTCCAGAGCACCTTAGAAACTCCTTATGTAATGACATTGCGACTCTGGAATACTTTACCTTGGCCTCCAGCACCACCGTAAAAAATTACGAGTCATCTTTGATCAAGACCTGTCACTAAATGCCCACATTGAACAAATGTCAAGAACTGCCTTCTTTCACTTAGATAACATTGCTTAGGTTAGGCACATGCTGTCAAATGTGCCTGTCTAAAAGATGCTGAAAAGCTAATTCATGCTTTTGTTACCTCCAGGCTGGATTACAGTGATTCCTTATTCGGAGGCTGTTGCAACAAGACACTGGAGCCTCTCCAGCAGGTTCAGAATGCTGCAGCACATGCACTGACAAGAACTAAGAAAAGAGACCACATCTCCCCAGTGTTAGCCTCTCTTCACTGGCTGCCTATACAATCGAGAATAGAATTTAAACTCCTTCTCCTCACTTACAAGGCGCTCGATAATCAGGCACCATCATACCTTAAAGAGCTGATTGTGCCTTATCATCCAACCAGACCTCTGCAATCTAAAAGCGCAGGGTTATTGGTGATTCCTAAGATAAGTAAGAGTGGAACAGGGGGCAGAATCTTTAGCTATCAGGCTCCTGTCCTGTGGAACCATCTTCCAGCTTCAGTCTGGGGGGCGAATACCCTCACTGCTTTCAAGAGTGGGCTAAACACTTTCCTTTTTGATAAAGCTTATAGTTAGACAAAACTATGCGACTAGAATTAGATGATATGTTGGGTCTCTGTATGTCCATCCCATAGACCTTGACTGTTTACATGCTGAGGAGCATTACCTGCTCCATTCTGTAAAGCGCCTTGAGATAACTCCTGTTATGATTCGGCAATATACAAATTAAACTGACTTGACTTGGTCAACAGGTCTCCATTCATCTCGCGCAGTGTTTTCAGGATTTTTTTTTTCACAGGATTGGTCAAGTGTTCTTGGAACGAATCATAGTTTTCAGCAATATGCTTTCACACTCGCCTGTTGATTACTTAAAATCAGCCAATTCTTCAAATGCTTTTTGCTGGGCTTTTTTTCAGAAAGACGTTCTTTCTTAGCACACTATCTTTGCAAGTCACTTTCTGTGATTCTGTATCGTTTGCCTGAAAATTGTTAGATGCCTCTGCAGCATTCACCACAATAATCTTGAAGTTAGCATCATAACTTTTTGCAATTGGCTTGTTCGCTTGTACTGCTGTCGAGCCGGGCCGCTCTGGTATGTTACTCCTGTCTGCCATTTTGTAAACGAGCTGTCACTCACTGCACGAAGGTGAAACGACAGGCGACAGAGAGAGAGAGAGAGAAAGAGAGACAGGATGGAGAGAAGGGGAGAGAGGGAGAAGCTTTTATCTTATTCAGAATATTATTTACTGTTATTGTTCATCACAATTGCTCAACCCTTGCTTCTCTCTAACCCTGTTTTTTGTTCCACATGCTCATGAGCATCCAAGCTGTGTTTGCCTCTTTCTTCCTCTCTGTCTCTTCCCTGTCTTTCTTGTCCTAGGCATCCCCTGCTGCATCATCACCCATCTTTGACATCTTCCGCTCCCCCATCTATCACTGCCAATTCCGGAGTCTGTAGTCAATGTGATGGTGGTCATGGCTCTGGTCCGGCTTTCTCCCGGTGGCATTCTGGAAGCTGCTCTGCGTCCTCTTCGCTACACTGTTTTATATATCATAAAACTACATTATCTTTAATATTTGTTATTTCTGTTTCTGTTTCTGTATATTGTCTGTGTCTCTGTACACAACATCTATTGCATGTCTGTCCGTCTAGGGAGAGGGATCCCTCCTCTGTTGCTCTCCCTGAGGTTTCTTCCTTTTTCTCCCTGTTAAAGGTTTTTTTGGGGAGTTTTTCCTTATGCAATGCGAGGGTCTAAGGCAGGGGTCACCAAAGTGGTGCCCGCGGGCACCAGGTAGCCCTCAAGGACCTATGGAGTAGCCCTCATTGCCTAGTCTAAGACTAGCAACAATCTTTAAGGAATCTTCATTGAGAGTTTATTTTGGAATTATTGTCTCTGAGTGAATTATGATGGTTCATAAATACTGTGTAGAGCTATACATAAGTTGAAAGTGAGGGTTAGGGTTAGGGTTAGGGTTATCAACCTCTGAAAAAATGAGGAAATTCGTCACAAGTAGCCCTTTGTGTCACTCAGGGTACTATAAGTAGCTCACAGTGCCAAAAATGTTGATGACCCCTGGTCTAAGGACAGAGGATTTTGTATTGCTGTACAGACTGTAAAGCCCTCTGAGGCAAATTGTAATTTGTGAGATTGGGCTATACAAATAAAAAGTGACTTGACTTGACTTGACGATGACAAAGCTGTTCAAAGCCTAGTCCATAAGAATAAGACAACCCCACTTTTTCAAAGTTTATTACCAGGGAAAAAACATTGTCTTATATTAGTAACACTGCGGTATTTATGACGTACTGTAGGACCCTCAATATATCTTCATTGTTAATGATATTGAAAAATAAAATTTCTACTGTAATACAATTACAGTAACTGACAGCATCTTGAAGTAATATGCTCACATCTGGGTTTTTGCAATGGGAATATCAATGACACCTACAAAATGACTTGCATATTTGAAGTATTGAGTATATGTAACATTGTTTTCTGAAGTTTTTTTCCAAAATTATTTGGCCCAAACAGATGCACTTACTTGAAATGACATCGCCACAGTTCTGCATTTGCCTTTGTCTTCCTAGATCTTTGGATATCACACAAAAACTGCCATTCTTATGTTGAGATCAAAGTCTCTGAAAGACATTTAATTGTTTCTAGCAGCAAACATATCTGCATGACCACTACAGACAATCCATATGCCAAAGAAATGAAAATTGTCAGAAACTGAGCTCGCTGTTGGTGCTGTATTCACTCAGGCAGCTCTAGCATTGTTTTTTCCTGTTTCAAATAATAACTCCCAGTCCACCGTGACCAAGTTCTCTCACCACGCTGCGGAGTTTATCAGCTCACATACTAGTCTTGCAGAACTGGCTTTATTAATATCCACTCAAGCTGCAGCACACACAGGTTTTTGGGCTCCATGGAAAAACATTACGTTGTCTGTGACTTTCACTTATTTCACAATTTCATGACTTGTGATGGGACACATTGAGATTCTGAACACCTTAATAGGAATTAAATGCACAATTCACGCAAGTTCTTTTAAGGCCAATAAATATCTTGCTTGGTAGCTCAGGCTATGATTTACTTTTATTACACTAAGGTCCATCTCGGCCAGAGGGAGCCTCTCAGCAGCTAGAGGACTGATTCAGGAGGACAGACCTGGAGGATTTTGCTAACAGTGTTTTCTGCTACATGAAGCACTGCACAGACACTGTCACAGTAAAGAGAAAAATCAGAGTCTACCACAATCAGAAGCTCTGGATGACCAGTAAGGTCCAAAAGCTGCTGAAAGAGAGGAGCTTTCAAGTCTGGGGATGTGGCTCTCTACATCAAAAACCTGAAAAGGGGCATCCGAGGAGCAAAGTTGGACTGCAGGAGGAAGATTGAGGACCACCTGGAGAGCAATAACATCAGACAGGTGTGGTTGGGTGTCACACATCACCAACGACAGGACCAACCATGGTGCTGTGAGGAACGATGCAACTCTGGCAGGGGATCTCAAACCACCACTTTGTCAGGTTGGAGTTGTTATCTTCAGAGACTCCTGGAGCCCATCAAGCCACCAATAACCACGACTTCAGGGTGGAAGAGCAGAAAGTGAGACGAACACAGCAGGCCATCAACTCTTGGAAGGCAGCAGGACCTGACGGCATCCCCAGACATGTGTTTAAGGGCTGCATAGATCAGCTGGCCGGAGTCCTGATCAGGATCTTTAATCAGTCTCTGTGCCAATCCATTCTCCCACCCTGTCTGAGGTCCTCCATCATTGTATCTCTGCCAAAACGACAATCTCCAGGGAGTCTAAATGACTACAGATCAGCTGCAATAACCCATGTGGTGATGAAGTGCTTTGAGAAGCTCGTCAGGAAGCACATCAGGTCATTCATCCCATCCACGATTGACCCACACCAGTTTGCCTACACAGCAAACTTCTACTGAAGACGCGGTGGCAACGGCTCTCAATGCTGTTCTCTCCCATCTGGAGCAGGAGGGGAACTATGCATAGAGCTCTTAATAGACTTCAGCTCTGCCTGTAACCCCATTCTTCCCGACAAACTGGTGTCCAAACTGTTGTACATTGGACTCCCATATTCCACGGGCCTCTAGATTAAGGACTTCCTCTCTCAGCGCACTTTAACGGTAAGAGTAGGCCAGCACCTCTCCACAGCCATGAGCCTCAGCACCGGCTAACGTTAGGGCTGAATATTACTCTCCCCAACTCTACACCCTCTACATTCATGACTTGCAACCCCACTCATCACAGCAACACCATCATCAAGTTAGCTGATGACACCACAGTGGTGGGGCTCATCACTGGAGATAAGTCAGCCTCCTGACATGAAGTGGAGCAGCTGTAAGAGTGGTGCCACAACTGCAACCTGCTCCTAAACACAGATAAGACCAAGGAGCTCGTTGTTGATTTCAGGAGGAAGACTCACTATATTAGGCATCTTCTCATTGATGGGAACTGTGTGGAGAGGGTCTCTGATTTTTGATTCCTGGGAGTCAACATCAGGGAGGATCTGACCTGGGGAGCTCACTCTGCGGGCCTGGTGAAGAAGGCTCAGAAAAGACTCAATTTCCCGAGGGTTCTCAGAGGATACAACACCTCAGAGAATCTTCTGAAATCCTTCTATCACTGCATGGGAGAGAGCATCCTCACCTTCTGCCTCTGTGCATGGTTCTCTAATGGCACATCAGCGCAGAGGAAGGAACTCCAGAGAGTCATCCAGTCCACCCAGCAAATGTTTGGCAGCCCTCTATCATCACTGCAAGAACTATAGATTTTCCACTGCAGGAGAAACGCAAATTGGATCCTCACCAAGGACAAGGACTGCATGAACATTTGTCCTCAGGCAAGGGTTTTAGGGCAATAAAAACAAGGACCACCAGACTAAGGAACAGCTTTTATCCAGCATCCATTAGTCAGTTCAATTGTATTAAATGGCATGCCTTGTGCAAAAAAATAAGAAAATAAAAAAATAAATTTAACTAAATAAGTGCAAGAATAGACCAACTATGTGCAATAACAAATGCACTGTGGTCAATCCCTCCACACTCCGGTCAACCTTCCCACTCCATCGTCGCCGCTTCAATTTATACTACTGCTGCTACTATTTTTTACTGTTTTATACAGTATGTTTTTTTGTATATATCTTTTGGATATAGATTTTACCTCTTCTTTCTTTTTCTTTTTCTCCCTTTTTGAACCGGAACTCGGCACTTTAATTTCATTACACAATGTAAATTGCTGTGACAATAAAAGATTCCTGATTCCTGATCTATGTTGCAACAAAGCCTGACCAAATGTGAAAGACTGAGGGAATGAGGAGCAGCTCCGTTCTGTCAGGGAGACTCAGTGAATGTTGGCTGAGCCTAGTGTACACCTGGGATACTGTACATGCACGGAAGAAGACAACTTAAGAGGGGATGCACTAACAAGTAGCTGGGTTGCAGACAGCTGATTTTGTAGGGCAGCAACATTGCCCACTAACAAACTTTGACAGCCTTTTCTTTACTTTGGCATATCTGAAAAAGCGCCAGTAAATCCTGTCAACAAGCAACAGCTAATTTGTCACTCTTTGTCACCCTTTTATCAGATATGAATCAGCCATATAGGAGCGTTAACACTATCAACAACAACAATAACAACAACAACAACTGATAGTCCAACAACAGGTTTGCAACTCCATTTTTCCAATGACTGTCAGCATTTCAACTCATATCAGATGAGGTGAGCTGGGGCCACTAATGGCGTTGTGTCATAATATGTCAGTATGTCAATATGTTGATGAGAAAACAAGAGTGCTGAACTCTGAACCTAATAAATTTCCTCATGAATCGGCTCACCTCACATCCATCCAAATCTCCCATCCAAACGGTATGTGCCACTACAACCTTGCTCTTACAGCACTTAACTGTGTTTGATTTGTATTAACAGTCAACTGAATATATAATGCATATGATCGTTTTTCATCGACTTTGCTGAATTGCTCACATCTCCATGATACAAAGATGACCTGATCCGTACCAAGTTAAAACAAGCTGAATCTTCAGAGACGGGTCTGTAACACACTGATCTTTACACTGCGTAAAGATTGCAGATAATATGAGGGTGCAAGAAGCACAATTTTCTCAATGTAATTCAATGTCAGCTCACTCAATGTCTTCTGTGAACTCAGTTTGTTTGTGAAGAGTGATGCATCCTACTAATGGGCTGCAGAGGACGCATACATACTCAATGTCACTTGGTCATACTCTGAAACTGGACATTTGCAAAGGTTGGCATGCATCTGAGGATCAATCTGTTTTTGAAATTTGCGACCCTGTCTGCTATTCCCTGTGCGTATAAACAAAAAACACATTTTAACAGAATTTCACCCTGATCATGGGACAGGGATAGGGGCAGACCTACAGAAATGTTGTATGGAGCACAGTATGCGCCTGACTGCAGAGCGAGAGTCCAGAGTTTAGAAGTTACTGCTGTAGATATGTAAATCATATATCACTGCTTACACACGGTCAGATAAACATAAAAATTGTCAAAAGAAATTACTGACTAATTCACTTGCAATACATAACTTATCCCGGTAAATTTATGCTTACACAATATTTTCACAGCTTTCCCCTTTCTTTGCCTTGAGCTGGTTAAACAAACACAAAATTGTCAATTCATCCCCATAGACAAACTTATGATTTTTTCAGACTCACACTGTCCTCGTGTCATGCATGCTGCTTAGAGGGCGAATTCGTCTTTGAGAATCTCCTTTTTCCTCACACTTACAAGGTTGTTTGGGAGGCATTTCACTTGGCTCTAGGTGAGGAAATGCCTGTGTGTGCCCACAAACCCATTTGAGATGATACAGTATGTGTTACTGGTGCTTGTGAACACAGTAGTGCATACTGACAACATCAAATTGAAAAACATTCCAGTGTGCCAGCGGCAATCAGAATTTTGTGTAATATCTGTGGAATCTCTTTTGTACCACAGCTAGCTGATATGATAGAAAAGAGTGCAGTTTTCATTAAAGATGAATATGATTCGCTCCGCGAACATATTATCCGGTGGTTATCCAGTGAACACCGAAAGATGAAATCTAGCCAATAACTCTAACCATACTAAAAGACGACGCAGTTTACATGTGGTGCAGTTAATGTGTAAACTTAGATATGTGCCGCCTTCCTCAGATGAATGTCAATAATCTCCTCTCTAAATGAACACATGAATAAGTAAATGATATTGGGGTTCCATCCCAACCCCATCAGCACTGCTATATTACTATTTCTATCTAAATAGTTATTTATACTGATATTTCTAATGTATATATTGTGTGTTTACATTCTTCTGTATATAGAAACTCTCTTCTTCTTCCTTATTTCTTTCCTAACTTCTTACACCAGGATGGAGCACCTTAGTTTCATTACCCAATTCAATTGCTGTAATGACAATAAAAAGATTCCTGGTTCCTGATTCCTATGTTAAGTGACTGATTACCTCATTCATTTTTTCCCACTCCTCAGTCCCCTTGTCTTCCCTTCACTCTTTGCCTGCCTGAAATAATGAGTAAGAATCTAAGACCTTTCTGTTTCCATTTTGTTTCGACTACTTAGCCCCTCCTTTCTTTCATAAATCGGTAGCAATAGTTACAAAAGGAATTTGTATGATCTAGGAGTCCCTCCCTTTCCAACCTCTAATCCATTTTTAATAGTCTTTGCTTTTCTGTTCTTTGACAATAGCCTATGGCATTCCCTTATTATGTTCCTGTCTCTATCTGCTCTCCCTACTTTTATTGTCTTGTGCCCTCATTCTTCCATCTTTGAGTTCCATCCACTTCACCACTTGCAGTTAATCAGCACTAATAATGACTGCCAAAAAGTCCATGGTTGTCTAAAATGACCCTATCACACATGCAACGCACAAACACAGGTGCCACAATGTAAAGTGGCCTGAGCACATCTTATTTTTTTCAAGCACCATCCACACCTCTTGACTTCTATTTACATTTACATTCAGTGTCAAACTAATGAATAGATGTCTGAGTGTGTGTAAGACCATCTGCATGTGCATACACAATCTGAATGGATCTGTGCAAGACAGCAACAGAGACTTGGCAAGAGACAAAACCATCCTCAAAGCTCATCATTAAAATTAGACTAACTGTCTAAACTACATTAACTATTACCTGATTCAGGCAGTGTGTGTATCTTACCTGGCGGGACTCCAGTGGAGATGGTGGCTGACGTGACCACGCCTTGTCCTGCAGCAGTGACGGCTGCCACCTGTAGTTTGTACCGGGTGGTAGAGGTGAGGCCAGTCAGCTGGTAATGCAGGGTGGAGTTGGACTGGGATCGTTCCTGTCGACTTGAGTTTACGCCCAACACCTCCCACCACAACAGGTAGCCTGGAGCGGCACATAGAACATGCAGTGTTCAAAAGACTCTCTCTCTCTCTCTCTCTCTCTCACACACACTCTCACACACACACACACACACACACACACAGTGGGAGATGAGGACAGATAATGGAGGGAAGGAGATCAGGAGGGCTGAGCACTGTTAAAATGCCTGTCTGTCTCTTCACATCTTTACAC
>OMPJ01008547.1:0-15680 GCA_900312935.1 Carapus acus | reverse complement strand
GAAAGATAGGCACACACACCCTTTGCTTCTGTCTCTCCCTCTCTCTCTTTCAACACAACTGGTCAAGGCGAATGGTGCTTGCCAATGGGGGATATGCTGGGGCTTTGTATGTAAAACGCATTGAAATTACTTCTGTTATGACTTAGCACTATATAAATGAAAGTGAATTGAATTGAACTGAAAATTAATTGAATATATATCCACTGATGGTCAGATGTTTAGAGTACACCAATTTTTCAACTTAATCATTGGAATTAGAGGAGCCTAAGTGTAATGAACATTGTGAAATGGTACAAAAATAAGAGGTGAACTGCTAGAGGTAAATAAAAGGTAGGATTGACCAAAAGTGTCTTCGTTTATTATGTCTGTCAAAGCTAGCTACTTTGATCAGTCAAACGTTTAGGAAACCTTTTGGTTTCTAAATTGACTCAATTATTTCTTTTTTAATTTCAATAGTTTACTTGATGTCTGCGTAAATTCCAGTCCACTCAGACATTATGTTGCATCATTTTCCATAAAATTCTGAAAAAGTTAGGGTGTTCTGAAACGTTTGACCAGTAGTGAGCACGCACACACACACACACATACACACACACGCACACACATACACACACAAACACACACACACACACACACACACACACACACACACACACATAAAGAGAGAGATAGAGATAGAGAGAGAGCAAGAGCCAGAGCGAGAGTGAGAGTCACAGAAGCCAACAGAGAAGTCCACGTGCTTCCAATCCATTCTAGAGTAGCATTAACTCAGGTGCACAGGTTAAACAGCTGATTAGACTGGAAAAATGTGGAGGACCACATCCTTAGAGTGATCAAAGTCCTGTTGCGAGAGTACGATGGAGATAGCAATGGGAGGTGGTGGGGATAGTGAAACACAAATTAGTTAGAGAGAGCTAGAAGTTGGTATTAGTACACACGTGGCACAAATAGAGCCTTGCACAAAAAGAGATGTATAGAAAAAGAAAACATCAATTTGCATGGAGCTCCAGTCATTCGGCTGCAAGAGCAGATATTCTGAGAAGTCCTGTTGGGATGCACCTTCTGTGAAGAATGGAGACTTGCAAAGAGACAACTGTCACTGCAATCCTCCAAATGACCTGGTGAAACCAGAACTGGTGTAGCCTATCTGCACAGCCTCTCCTCAGTCCAACATATGACAACCTGCATGGAATTTGGAGAAACCCCAGCACACATCCTGATTGTGAGAGACAAGATTCATTGTTGATTTTTCTACAACCACATTTCTGAGCTTCACTCTTGGAGGAAAACAAGCATCCTCACCATGTTCCCATAAGAGGGGCATGGTTTTAAAATGATGATGCAGTGGTGGGGAGTGGGGCAGGTTGATGGAGAGCAGCAGTCGATCAGTGTTGAGTGAGAAATAAGCACAATTAAGTCCATAGTGCTCATGACAATCATCCAGTGGGAATCTTTGTGAATTCCTCTCAGCAAGCGCAAGATTCTATTCTTTCCCTAATACAGTTAAGCAAGGGGACATATCTGCATGCAGTCTAGGTTCATGGTTACTCCTACCTTTTCCCGAATTGAAGAAGCAGTCCATCTCCACACTGGAGCGTGAATGGGACACACACAGGGCAGAGCTGGGAACTAGCCCCTCCTGTGGTGGGCTGCGGTCTGTTGTTCTAACCAGGCACCACCCGGGACGCTCACCAAGATGCTCCAGAAGTTCCACTGTTTGACCTACAGGGACAAACATTGTTCTTAATGGTGCCTTTTGATATCAATGATGATTGAGGCTACACTGACTACAGAGAAGTAATGTCTCAAAACTGGAGAGGGCAACAGACTTAATACCACTGCAAAGTCACAATTTCTACAATAAAACAATAGAATCAAAGGACTAACCTTGACGGTGCAAAAAATAATAGATACAGCCAAAAAGCCAGCTATCACACAATGTACTGGAATAAAATATATACATTTTATATACAGTGAAATGAATAACACAAACACAGAATCAAATAAATTAACTAAAAGACAAAATGTGCATGTGAAAATAAGCAAGAAAACATAGAATTCAAATTCAAGTAAGGTTGCGATTTGCAGATGCAATCACTATGATCCTGCTCTGTATCGAAATTAAAGGACCCTAAACTATCATGTGAAGGAACAAGTTATGAGAAAAAAATCTCCCATTTCAAACAGAAATAATTTCATAGGAACATTAGCTTCTCTTACCCGTACAGACAGATATTTCTGTGCTGCAGTCTGCTGTGAAGTCCTGAAGTACGACTGTTAACTCACAACCACCAGAGAGCTACATAGAGACACAAAGGGGCAGCAAAATATTTAATAATACAGTGTATACAAACAACACAGTTATGTCATAAATAATATGACGTGACTGTATTACCTACGATTGATAAAAAAATTCCACTGTTTTTATCCATTGCAGGGTCAGACTGCAGGGCAGAAAAAGCTTTTCATTTTGACAATAAGTTTTCAGGTCCTCGTAGGCTAGAAAAAGGCAATTGCCTTGCTCCAGAATGGTGGAAATAAGCCAGCATTTTCTCTTCTTGGGCATCCAATACTGATGCTTAATCAGTTTTTCACAATTTTCCACAGGGAAAGTGCTTTAAAATTCCTCTATCAGATGGTGAGTGTGCTTTGTGAAGTCATAAATTAAACATGCACTCAATACCAGACACAATGCCACCAAAAATTGTTAGTGCACATACAGGTACATACAGTCTCCTTCAATCTCTCCTTTGTACATGAACAAATCATCTGAATGTTGCCTCGCTGACTTGATCCCGAAATCACTCCCCTTTAGTTACTGTATACATACACACGATATAACATCATGTTATTGCGTCACAGTAACAAGGCTCCTGGTCTGATTGACACATGGGGACTATCCACTTTATGTGGAGTTTGCATGTTCCTGCCATGTTAAGGTGGTTTTCTCTGAATACTCCAGCCTCCTCCCAAACCAGCCATGAGAAGGTCACTTTCCTTGTGGAGTGTAGCTCTGTGTTGACAGTCCCAAGCCCAGAGAAACGGTGAGGCCTGTATTACGAACGGCATCTGGCGTAAAATTTTTCCAGAAATAAATATGTGGATGACCAACAACATGATTGCTGGACTGGACTTGTTGCAACCTGGGTTGACAGAAGCCACCTTCGGTGCTGTTGGCCTAAAGGATGTCAGTGGAAACTATGCTAATGTCGGCTGAAGGAAGATGGGGAGAGGAGGTAGACACATTTGTTGGCAATGACAGACAAGAATTGGTAGGAGTTGAGAGTAGGGATGTTAAATGTTGGCACAATGACTGGTTAGGGGAGAAAGCAAACTGATATGATGAGGATAAGGGGATGGATATACTATGTGTGCAGGGGAGTAGATGGAAAGGTTGAAAGGCCAGCAGCATTAGAGGTTGATACCAACCTGTTAAGTATTAGTGTAGGTAGAGAGAGGAATGGGTACCAATCATCTTAAAGAAACAGTTTTCGAATCAAATTGTAATGGTGAAGAGAGTAACAGACAGGCTCATGAGTCTGAGGTTAGAAAAAGAATGGGAAATATTGAATGTTTTCAGTGCGAACGACCCTGAGGAGATGGAGGGTGTCTCGATTATGTTAGATGAAGTTGCTGAGGGTGTGCCTACAGGGTAGAAATAGATAATTGAAGCATACCTCCATGGGCATATTCGAGAAGGGAACACAAGAGATAAGGAAGTGCTGGGAAGATCTTGTGTTTGAAGAGTATAGATAGAAGATTTTGCATTGAGGATAGAGATGGCAATAAACAATACGTATTTCAAGAAGAGAGAAGAACATAGGTTATAAGAATTGGGGAAGGGGTGCACACATGTAAATTCTATCCTGTATGGAAGATGGAACCTAAAAGAGGTTGAAGGTTGTTAGGTATTGTTATACAACTCCTCTGCATGTTCAGTCATTCAAAAACTACAATTGCCTCAAAACTCATTCCATGATTTTGATTACATTATCTATTACATGTGACAGCCTCCAGAATTGTGTTTTTCTCAAACACACATATAGAACCTCAAGAGAACGATGAGTGAATCAGCAGCAGATCAGATGCTGGCATGACACCCGGTCAAGAGCCGTCCGGTTGCCCACCAGAGTGGAGAACGTCTGACAAGCTACAGAAGAGAGCTAAGGAGGACAAAGTGATCCAAAGGTGGACCTCCAGAAAAAACAGTTGGTGGTTGTGCATAAGACCATCAAATACAGGAAACCAGCAACGCCCTCTGTATCTATTGGGCTATGACACTCTACATAACATTGTGCACTCGGATGTAGTGTACCTTGCTGCCCCATCTTATTTGAATAACATTGACAGGTCTGACTGTGGCTCCTTTGAGCAGGTGGATACAGGCCTGCTGCGACAAGGCAGGAAAACCCGGCAAGTGCCTTGCGACCCAAGCCGGCAGGAGGGCCCAAATACAACGACTGGTCATGAACAAAATGCAACGACAAACTGTATGAGCGAGCCTTTAGTTTCTGTGATGGTCAATGCATAAAAGTGCGATGACATTGCTGTCGGGATCCTCTTCAAGGAGGCCCCTCTTACTAGTTTCTGGCAGGCAGACAGGTTCGTAATTCCTACAGTCGTCAAATGACAAAACCTTGCCTATCAACATGAACATGAGAAAACATGAGTTTTTATCAGGTAGCCACAAAAGGAAGAAGAGAAAGGAAGAGAGGGAAAATTAAAAACACAAAATAGCAGTAAGTGATAAATTACACCGGATAAAAGAGGTGTCTTGTACAGATGGTGTAATTTAACAGCAGGTACGCTAGCAACAAAATATGCAGGTAATGTTTACTTTAGCTTCTTGCCTGACGGTCGATGCAAGTGACAAACAAGAACAGTTTGTGCAACTTTTTTGTGAATGAGCTGAATTGACAGCATAAGAGAGACGCAGATCTGTTCCAGAATCACTGTTTATCATAATCAAGGACATGACATTGCAAAAGTGTTGTTATAGGTTTTAATGAAAGTGTCGGCTTCTCTGCTATGCTAAGTATTCCACTGTGATAACATCCACCAAATGGGGGGGTAGTAAAACCTACGATAATTTGATGCTGGGTGCATTATAGAAGCAGACTGGAACATTCATGTCTGGTAGTAGCCTATTCATGCAGGTCAGCTGTTAATTGTCTGAAAGGCACCAAGTGCATTTGTCTGATTCTCAGACAGCAAAATGCTTAAATGCTATGTTAAGCATAAACTTACTTAAGCATAAGTAAGTCCGTGTACTAAACGTAAAACATTAGCTTGGGATGTTTTTAAGCATTGGTAGTGAATGTAACTGAGATTACAATTTAAAATTCTTCCAGACCATGTAGCCACCTGTCCATTGACATTCTTACTTATATTTATAGTGAGAAGCAGCTGGATTTGTAAAGTAATTCAAGCATTGCCCTCCGTCTACCCCTGAGGCTTCCTGTGAGAGTGGCTTCAGGTGAGAGGAGCTTTTCAGTTTTGTCCATCAGAGGCCCACCATGGGCCAAAACATTTACAGTTTTTTTTTTACATAGAAATATTGTATAGTGACTGCATCATTTGCTCTCTATCAATATGTTGGTTGTTGTGGTATGGTTGATATGGTGGTAGGTTTTTTTCTCATCTCAAATCTAAACATAGAATATGCAACAGCAGTTTTTGCTCTGTCAGTTTTTTTCTTTTTTTTTTACATTGATTTTAGGTGTGAGCAATCGTACACAACTTTAATAGTATGTCTATGAAGTGGTTCCTGTAGGCTTTGGCTTTAAATAAAATGGTTAAATCATTGATAAATCCTCAAAAAGAATCTTTTTTGTGTATGCCGGGGACTCTATGTCTGTCTTGCCCAGGGCCCCCAGAACCGCTCCTGGGTGGAAACGCATGATGATGACCACATTAGCACAGACTCTCAGGGGGGGGCATAGCTTGTGCAGAGTCCACTGACCTTTCTGTTGAGGCCCTGCTTCCCTGGGTGGCGACTGCAGTGGGGCTCCCATCTGCGGTCTCCCCATCAAAAGCCTGGCCACTGGACAAGGAATCAGCAGGGCAGCAACAGGTCTCTCTGCTGGCATGTGGTTCAGCATCTACAGAGATCTTTGAGCTTTAACCAAGGAAGTCACTACCCCTCATTCCTCACTGGGTATTCTGAAGTGCACTGTAGAGTATGACTTGGATGGTGTGGCGACAGTGAGCCTCAGATACAATAATATGATAGGATGATATAATGTAGGGGCTCCCAGGCTAGGGTTCTGGGTAACTCCTTTGCACAGCTAACTACGGCTCAGCACCTTAATTGATTAAGTTTTTTCTGGGTTTGCAGATGCAGACTGAGCTTAGATGCTGTGACTGAATGTGGAGATGATTACGGACCTACAGCTGAGACTGCATTTAATGCTGCTCAGATGGCCACAAAAATGATCCAGTACTGTGATCTGGGGACACTTAAAGAAGCATGGGTCTTTGGCAAACTAGCATAGATGGCTAGAGATCCTCCTCTGCAGGTGCAAGCTATTAATGTTTTGCCATACCATCCGCATTTTAAAGTCAGACCTGCTCATTTTCAGACAGTTTTGGGAACGACAGTAAAGGACAGATCTTGCCCTCCTGTTCTGGCCAGTGAGACTTGTCCTTTGCAGGGCAAAAGTGCAATGAGGACCCTGCTTCCAGAATGTAACAGGCAGCGCATCTGTTTCCCTCTCATTCCAAGGGATAGTGCTTTCAGGCGTGCTAAGCTTGTGGGCTTTGGTCCACCAGAGAAAGCTATTTGTTAATGACAGTGGACCCTTGCAATCCTGGTTTTCACATTCCCATCAACCAGGCTCACGGGCAGTTCCTCTGGTTCACCTTTCAGGGAATGGGCTTGTTTTTTGGTCTGTCCCTGTCACCTCAGATTTTCATTCACCATATGAATGCTCCGAAGAGGGTTGAGCGCAGGAGTGGCATCGCTGATGTTTCAAAGGGCGAAGCTCATTGATGACCTACATCAGACCCACCCAACTGGCAGCCTGCAGGCCAAAGTCGGCCCACTAGAGATGTGTGTGATATGAAATAGGCTGGCAACCTCTGACCTCTTCTGTTTGACGGATGGCTGATTGTTCAGACGCAAAGTTGATAGCTCTTCCCAAAAGTGCAGCTCTTGTTCTATATTTGTACATATTTTTTTATATCCCAAGCAATAACGAGCAGGGCGAATGCTACATACAGCCGACAAGACCTGATAAACATAGGTCTTCGGTGCAAGCAGGTCATTACAACCGAGTACGAGAACCATAACGATATCCTGCTGGAGATTATGCACTCACCTGGATCGCCACGGTTCTTCCCTGCTCGGGAGACTAGAGTGGCGCGGCGCCAGAGGAGGCATACTACAAAGACTAAAATGGAATCCAAACAGACCAGTGATGCGGATCCTTTTCCTCACTAATGTGAGCAACGGATAAAAACCATAAACAGCCGTACATGACTCATCACCGTGATTTAGCGAATGGCCAGCATTCCAGACGCTAGCATACAGCTACCAGGCTACCTGACGCACTAAAAGGCCCTTGCAAGCTGACGTCCAAAATGCAACATCTGGGACTATCTAGCTATTTTGTAGATTTGGGGAAAAATTTGGCAAGCCCAGTGAGTGATGCAAAAAATATTCTGCACTCAGAGAAGTATTCCTTCACACAGATTAAGCCTGAGTGCATAACAATGAACAAAGTTTACTGAGAGCAATTCACTTCAATTGACAGACCACTGCATCAGCTCCATTGTTTGTCTGTGCCACAACTTTACTGCAAAATTGCAGCAATCCGTGTTTTCATTTCACACTTGAAAATTAGATTAGGCATCCCACCTAGAAAACCCAAAAAACGACAAAGCGCTCTTTAATTTTACCTGAACTAAAAACAAAACAAACAATGACAGAGGGTTGGTCTCGGGAAGAGATATCCCTTGTCTCATTCAACTGCCATCCAGAAAGTACCCAAACTGAATTTCATCTCTGATCTCATCGTAACATGTGGTCATGTTAGATAGAATGAGACATACCAGAAAACACAGCAGATGATTGGAGTTGTGTGGCCAGGGCAGAGTCATATTTAGATAATGTCTCTGTAAGCCTCCTGTAATTCCCGTTGTTGGATGATTCTGAACTCTTGACATATCCCCTAAACCAGGGGTCCCCAACCCCTGGGCCGCAGACCAGTACCGGTCTGTGGGCCAATAGGTACCGGGCCGCAAGGACATTTACAAAACTTAAGCTATTATGAGCAATGTTTTATTTTGGAAGGTGACCA
This sequence comes from Carapus acus, assembly GCA_900312935.1. Taxonomy (NCBI): domain Eukaryota; kingdom Metazoa; phylum Chordata; class Actinopteri; order Ophidiiformes; family Carapidae; genus Carapus; species Carapus acus. Next base: position 7,380 of record OMPJ01008547.1, on the reverse strand, counting down.
GATCCTCTCCGTCACATCTGTCCAAGACTCGCTATTGACCTGTGTTAAGGTGCTTGCCTCGGTCGTATTTCACTTCATATCTGCCTCTGGTCCCTAACCTTGGTACAGAACCAGCTATCTGCTTGCTTGCCAAGCTAGTGCATTCAGCGGTTACTAGCCACTCGAGTAAATACACGCACACGTTGAAACAGCGACGGAGATTTTATTTAGCCTGCGCACCGGCACTTTGTTTCCCTCCGTGCTCTCCACAACCGTACAGGCAATAAAAAGAATCCTTTTCCTTGAGAACATTCACCTTGGACGGATAATTCTGCCATGCTGTACCACTTTTCAGCGCGGGAATCACACACACCTTGCGCCGTTACTGTGGGAACCATGGCGACAGCGACCGCCTACGTCATTTCCGCAAACTATTCAAAACACTTAGCCGGTCCGTGAGAATATCTTCTGATATGGAACCGGTCCGTGGCGCAATGAAGGTTGAGGACTACTGCCCTAAACGATAGCTCCTGCTGGCCTAACAAGTAAGTGGAGACTATCGGTTTTTGCCACAAAGAAACAACTTAAACATTGTATTTAAACGGAATACATTAGGTGTTGGAGATTCTTGATTTGGAAACAGCGCTATTCAAAGAGTAAAGCACCAGCGTCAGCTAATTTTTTTCAAAAATGGCATTTATCGGTTTTTGCATTAGATTGTTTCATATATTCATTGCTAAGCGGTCCACGGGCAGCCAGGCCTGCCGGAGGATTCTTCCCATTAGAAGGGAGTGTTTCCTCGCCATTGTTGCTGATGGGGGGTATCTTGGGTCTCTGTGTGTTCATCTTATAGAATTTGTATTTTTAAATGTTGAGGAGCTCTACCTTCTCTAAGTTAGAAAGTGCCTTGAGATAGCTTGGATGATTTGTCACTATACAAATAAAAATGAATTGAAAAAAATTGAATTGAATTGAATTGAATTGAATTAAATTAAATCCTGCTAAAATGTCTTCCACAGAGAAAGCAGAGGCGGGGGAGTCGGAGGTGGACTTGGTCATCACCCGAGCTAAAGTCATCGAGGTGGTTAAAAAGCTCCACGATGGCAAGGCGCCACGGGTGGACGAGATCCGCCCTGAGTACCTTAAGTCTCTGGATGATGCAGGGCTGTCATGGCTGACACGCCTCTGCAACATTGCATGGCAGTTGGGGACAGTGCCCCTGTCTATCAGTCATAGACCGGAGTGATGGTCCCTCTGTTTAAGAGGGGGGATCGGAGGGTGTGTTCCAATTACAGAAGGATCACACTTCTCAGCCTCCCCAGGAAAGTGTATTCCAGGGTACTGGAGAGGAGAATCCAGTCGATAGCCGAACCTTGGATTCAGGAGGAGCAATGCGGGCTCCGTTCTGGCCGTGGAGCACTGGACCAGCTCTACACTCTCCGCATAGTGCTGGAGGGATCACAGGAGTTAGCCCAACCAGTCCACATGTGCTATGTCACCAGTCCTGTTCATTGTTCATATGGACAGGATTTCCTGGCGCAGCCTGGGTCCGGAGGACATCCAGTTTGGGGATCTCATGGCTGCCTTTTGCAGATGATGTTGTCCTGTTGGCGCCTTCGGACCAGGACCTTTAGCATGTGCTGGGGCGGTTTGCCGCCAAGTGTGAGAAGGCTGAGATGAGAATCAGCACCTCTAAATCTGAGGCCATGGTTCTCGACTGGAAAAAGGTGATTTGCACCCTCAAACCCAAGAGACGAGATCCTGCCTCAAGTGGAGGAGTTAAAGTATATTGGGGTCCTGTTCACGAGTGAGGGTAGAATGGAACGGGACATTGACCAATGGATCAATGCAGCAGCGGCAGTGATGCGGTCAATGTACCGGTCCGTCGTGGTGAAGAAGGAGCTGAGCTGGAAGACAAAGCTCTAGATTTACCAGTCGAGCTCCGTCCCTAACCTCACTTATGGTCATAAACTTTGGGTCATGACCGAAAGGACAAGATCTTGGATACAAGCGGCCGAAATAAGCTTCCTCCGCAGGGTGGCGGGGCGCACTTTTCGAGATAGGGTGAGGAGTTCTGTCACTCGGGAGAGGCTCAAAGTAGAGTTGCTCCTCCTCCACATCGAGAGGAGCCAGTTGAGGAAGCTCTGGCATCTCTTCCGGATGCCTCCTGGACGCCTTACTAGGTAGGTGTTCCGGCCATGTCCCCCTGGAAAGAGGCCCCGAGGAAGACCCAGGACGCCCTAGAGGGACTATGTCTCCCAGTTGCCCTGGGAACGCCTTAGGGTCCTCCCAGAGGAGCTCGAGGATGTGTCCGTGGAGAGGGAGGGCTGGGCTTCCCTCCTGAGACTGCTGCCCCGGCAACCCGGCCCCGGATAGGCGGAAGAAAATGGATGGATGGATGGATAAGTTGCACTTCGTCTTTTGAATTCATTTGCAAAATCTGTCATAGCACCAAGCTCTCAATGCACTAGCATGAATGTATGGTGTAAATCTGTCATTAAAGAAGGGATTCAGCCTTTCAACTGATCCTCTAATCATCAGGCCCAGCATCCACACCAGATGAGGCCAGCCCACTTCCTCTGAGTGTCCAGCATTGACACGAAGTTCTGGCATCTATCCAGTGACCTTCAGGACTTAACACACACAAAAAAAAAGATCTATGCAGTCCTGTTCAACAGAATGGATGCTCAGCTTGTACATGCAAATGCATTTACACTATTGGAGTGGAGTTAGTGCCTTGACCAGGTGGGTTGAAAGAGAGAAGGAGAGAGACAGGTGTAGGGATGCACAGGTGAAGAGATGCACAGCAGTAGATGCACAGCATGCCGATCAGGAGCAGGACCTGGGTGTTTGGAGGTCCATTATCTCTGGCTGTGGGTCGATGAAGTACAAGACAATGACTCAGAGGATGACGCCAATTAGTAACATGCATTTACGAGATACAGATGCATCTGAGGGATGGATGCAAGTAAGGGAAAGAGGGAGAAGAGAGAGAGGAGGAGGAGAGAAAAGCTCAGAGCATCTTCTAAATCTGGCCGCATAGTTTTGTCTAACTACAAGTTTTATCGTAAAGGAAAGTTTTTAGCCCACTCTTAGTGTCGAGGGTGTCCACCCCCGGACTGAAGCTGGAGGATAGTTCCATAGGAGAGGGGCCGGATTGCACTGGGTTACAAAAAAAAACTAAATTGAAAGTTGTCTTTCTTTTTGAACTGAATTAGGACCATTTTGCACTGGTGAGCTCAAAAATGACATCCTTTTTACTCAGGTCAGGTTTTTATGCTAATCTAATTTAGAAAAATCCAGTCTTCTGACAAAATGTATTACATTTTTGTGATATCATTAAGTTGATTTTTGTTAATATTTCACATCCAAAAAAGGCGTAAGGAGAAAAAAAATGTTTTCTAACAGAACATATTCATCAAATGGAGGAGTCTTGGTCACTGTCAGGACATGACATGCACTGCAATATCATCACAGTGAGCTACAGGACGACGTGCTGATTCTAGATCAGGATACTTAAGGTTGCTTCAGTTCTTTCTGTTCATCCCAGTCACATCAATAGTGCAGAGGTAGCAGACAGTGACATGGTTTGTTTTTGTGAGGATGAAAACTATGTAATTTCCCCATTCAGGGGATTAATAGAGTCAGTCTTCTCTCCTTCTCTTCTCTTGCCTTGGGTCCACTGACGCAAATGCTCAGTACATGACTTGCATACCACGCGAGGCACCCAAGCTTTATCGAAGTCACTAAATTTAATACCAAAAGAAGCATGGTCAGCATGTATGCAGTGGTCAGCATATATATATATATTTACATATTTATTTATAAATATAAATATATATATTTACATAAATATTTACATGTATGCGTGTGTGTGGGGGGGTATGTGTGTCATAAGTTGGCACATGCAAAATCTTTATAATTGGTTAATTGCAAGAAATATGAAAGAATTTGCATCATATGACATGAAAATACCCTGACATGTAAACAAAAATGTCAAAAAACAAATACGTAGTTTAATTCAGAAAGTTGACCTGATTGAGAAAAACCAATGTCATTTTTGGATTCAGCACATCAAACTTATCCTAAATCAATTGATAAACTTAAACAATATATTTGGTGTTTATCAGTGTAGTTAAAGGCCCTGCCCCCTATTCTACTCTTACTGATTTTAAGGATCACTGGCAACCCTTCGTTTAAGGATCGCAGAGCTCTGGTTGGATGATAAGGCACAATCAGCTTTTTAAGATATGATTGTGCCTGATAATTGAGTGCCTTGTAGGCGAGGAGAAGAATTTCAAATTCTATTCTCAGTTTTATGAGCAGCTAGTGCAGAGAAGAGAACACTGGTAAAATGTCTCGTCTTTTCTTAGTTCCTGTCAATGACTATCTAGTGACTACATCCTTGTTCTTAAAAAATGGCACTTGCACTCTAGTTTGTACATCAGATCTTTTGCTAAGATTGTATCGAAAAATCTGGTCTGAAATCTGGTCTTCTCCTTCAGACATCTGTATGCCTCTAAAGATATGTCATCTGAACCCATCTTTTCCACTCTCCATCCTCTAGCTGCCCTCTCTTCACTCTGACTAATTCCTAGCACCTCTTGCTCCACTATCTTTAGCCCATCTGTCCCCCTCTTCCTCTCCTCTGTACTCACTCATCGGCGCCTCAAAGTTATCTTCCAAGACAATAATATCCTCTCATCACAATCCTCATTAGCATATTTCCATCTCCATCCTGTCCTTCTCTCTTCTGTCTACTGTCCACCCTTTCATATAGCTCACCATAGGTATCTTCATTTGTCTTTTAGCCATGTGCCCAGCCAAAAAATTACTACCATTTTCATCTGGCTATCCCACTTTTTCCCAGCTAATTTCCTCCTCTGGATGCTCTCCTTTCCTCACTCACACCACCACGTTGTTTTGTCTTCTTCCCTGTCAGGAATCACCAAATATTTTCCCTGTAGCTTCCCTCGCCACATTAGCTGTAGTCTCATAGGCATGTTGCAAGCATTCAACCTCTCCTTGACCATGTTGCAACTCCTTCCTTAAGTCCTGGCAACACCGGCCATTTCTAAGTTTCCATCCTTTAGCCATTGGCTCTGCCTTATTTGACTTTCTCTCTCTGGGCACAAAGGTCATCCTCCTCAGCACCATCCAGTGGTGCCTCGACATGTCCTCCCCTGGCCCCACTTTACAATCTCCTTTGAGGTTGCATTTTCTATACAGGTTATACAGTTCCTGTAGTGAATTTACTCCACTTTTACGAGTTAGTGAAGCACGTATTGACGACAGCATTTCCATTCGTTTTGAAAAATCCACAATCTTTTGTCCGTGTGTGTTCCTCTCACTTAGGCGACATCTATTCTGCACCTTCTCATCCCTTTGGTTCCCTCCACCAGCTTGCCCACTAAAATCTCCAATGTGCAATCTCTTGCCTGTCTTGTCAAGTAGAAATTCTAACCGTCTGACATTTTAAGCAGGATGATGTAATTATAGAATCTTTAGGCTGTAGAGCAGGGGTGTCAAACCCATTTACAAAGAGGGCCACATCAGCTTGACGGTGGCCTTTAAGGGGCCAGATGACAATGGCAATTGTTAAGAAGGTGTAATGTAATTTCATTAAAAATGTAACTACTCATATAGAAATAGCTAATATTACATTTTCTGCCTTATTCAACTTTCAAATACCCTATTTGCATGGTAAAAATGTGTCAGGTCTTTGCTAATATCATAGCACAGATCCTTGTATTTAACCAGGAAAAGAAAGCTGGATTAATCATCATCATGACCATAATTTCACCAGTAACATGATCCACATGCATCTTCGGACATGTTGTTTGGGGGTAAATGCAAGTTTATATGGAGGAGATTTATACTGTAATAGCCGCTCAAGTGATTATGGGCCACACACAATGATGCAGCAGGCTGCATTGGAGCCGCAGACCTTGAATTGACACTTGTGGTATGTTGAAACAGTCATTTAAGTGCTCGTGGGCCACATAAAATTATGCAGCCTGCTATGTGTGGCCCGTGGAAGTTGAGTTTGACGTCTGTGCTGTACAGGATTTAAGGTTTGTAAGGCTCCAACAGAAACTGATGAATCAGTTGTTCTGCCATTGTGTTTCATCGTGTGGTTCAGACTGAGTGAAGGAAGACAGAACATCCTCACATAGAGACAATCATTCATTCTTTTTCTTATTCAGGATTTGGGGCTCTGCTGGAACCTATTCCAGCTGTCATAGGGCAAAGGTAGGGTGCACTCTGGTAAGTTCACCTGTGAACTTTCTTGTTGTGAGGTGATAATTTTTAAACTCTGCTTAATTGTGTAGCGTAATTCGCAAAAATTACTCCTCACAAACATATCCTCTTTTCAAAACAAACTCAAGTCTTCATGTCTCATGATATTCAATGTCACTGTCTACATGCAAAACTTTACATGCATGCAGGTACATGCACATTCTGTGCAGACAGAAAGCTTTATATTGCTTTCAGTGAAAATTAGCAACGTGCAATATAAATTAAGGTATGATCTAACTACATTTGCTTTTGCTCAATCATTTACTGTGGATAGAAAGAGGGGTGAAAGTCTGCCAGTGTGTTTTCAAACATGTTCTGTCAAGGGAGGAATGGGAGTCTATGAGGTGGACAACTCATCATAGCTTCCTATTCTTATTTACATTACATTGAAAATGCACTATGACAAAACTCGCAGTTAACCAAATAAATTGGCTTAATCTCTTTGAACATTGTTACTTTTGTGTGTAGCTCTAAGTTTGCTTTAACTAACTCAATGCATGAATGAAGTGCATGAATGTTGCTGAAATTGAGGTTTGTTGGCAGGATAAATAAAACTAAAAGCTAAGTAAGCAAAATCTACAACATGGCTTGGTGAAGGAGTTGTGTTTGTAGTCTTAACAGTATAAATGAAGTACACAAAGTAGTACGCCATATTTTGTACTCACTCTGCTGCTCTCCTTGAATAATTTAAACTTCATCCACTTTGCCATGTCTCTCTGTTCTCCTTACTCTCCCTTTGAGACAACTCCTATTTCCCCTCATACACAAAAACTCTTTCTCTGTCTCCCTCTTTCTCTCCCTATGTCACACTTGTACACACACGCACGCACACACACACACACACACACACACACACGCACGCGCACACACACACACACACACACACACACACACACAGACACACAGACACACACACACAGAGTGTACTCTCTTTCTCTCTGAGCAAACAGCCAAGGCTTTGTGTTCCATTTTGCAAATGTGTATGCGCATGTTCACATTTTTCCTACTCCGTGCAACCAACCAGGGTGTGTGCACATGTATGTGAGACACAGAAGTCATATGATCTGCAGATGGGATGCTCTATTCACTCTGAGCCAGACG
>OMPJ01008541.1:0-13126 GCA_900312935.1 Carapus acus | reverse complement strand
ACAGATATACATATATATATATATATATCACACACACACACACACACACACACACACACACACATATATATATATATATATATATATATATATATATATATATATATATATATATATATATATACAGTACATATATACAGTATATATATGTGCGTGATTTTGATGCAAATCATGACATGCTTAAAAATTGAATGGCTTTTGAGTGTAGTTCTTTTGCTGCAGTATGCAAAATTGACAGTTTTTTCATTACAAATGTTTTCATCTTGTTACTGTGTTCGGCTTTGAATCAATACAATATCTACTGAAATATGAAAACCACCCCTGCTGACCGATTGGCAAAATTTACTGTAAGTATAAACAGTAAAACTGAGTGTGCACTTACAATATAGTTGTAGTTTATCATCTGTCTACCTTATTATGTTGATTGCGGTGGAGTTGGACACTCTATTCTATTCTATTCCAATGGTGCTTGTTGTCAATCTTTGTCCATTTCAAAGCAATGCCATCCATCTCAGTTTTTGCACTATACAGCACTTTCGTCAGATGGTAGTCATGAACAAAATTATATTTTGAGGACAGAAACAAATGTAGAGCTTTAGCAAATTTAAGTACATGATAATGTCATTGCTTTCACTATGGAAAAACTTGTACTCTACATTCTAAGGCACTGCATGTCTTTTCCTTGATTCTTCTTCTTCTTTGTTGAAGCTATTGAAAAATTTCTGTATGTGTGACTGCTGAGGATTTCAAAACATGAATACTTGTTCTGACAGTGTGCAGTTTCAAAAGGCCTTCAAGAATGATATCAAAACCAATCAGCTCTCTGTAGATGTGCAAGATGGTGAGTGATTGTTGAAATTCATGCACTTGATAACTGTTCTTGAAATTCTGCTAGGGGCTTTATCATATTTTTGAGTTTGGCGTGTGATTTTAACCTTACAGTGTTGGGAAATTTCAATTGTTTGATTTTCTTTCATTTTGAATAACCCATGATGATTTGTTCATTGGATGGTTACCTTTAGATGGAGATTTTCCCTGTCGCTTTAAATGTAGTTCAGTTGTACCACAGAATATTTCTGTTTGCAAATATATGGGGCATTGTTGCATTTACATTAAATTTTTTGTAATTTCATTTGTTTTTCAAATTGAAAAGGGATTATTATTTGATAACGGTGCGGTGCATATCAAAATGGCATTGCCCCACCCATGAGCTACATGTAAGCATTAGAGATGGTGTCAAGAGATGGGTCAGTTAGATAAAATGAAGTATGCAACATTGGCTGTGCATCAAACAATTATACAGACCTTAATTTGACATTCTGTCATCCATGTGTTGTTAAAACAACACCCTCCAAAGTTATAGCTGTAATAATACCCTGTCAGTCCAAAGTAGTTTTTTTCCTAATCAAACATCTAAGCCTGTTGTCTTGTAAAGGTTAATAATGATTTACCCATCCCTTGATTAAATTTTTGATGACAAATCACCATTTGCGGTAGTGAAGTTGGAATATTGGTAGAAGGCCTCCTGTGAATGTTTCAAACAAAAGGGAATTAAAAAAAATCTGATTAGACTGAAAACCATCTTTCCTTTGCAAGCTCCATTTTTTGACAGGTTTGCTGGCAAATTCTGGTGACTGCTGTCCTTTCTCTTCTCTTGTAGGAAAAAAGATATCACCTCTCTTTTGACAGAGCTCAAATTTCTGGCCCTTGCAACCCATAAATATAAAGACAGGGACAATACATTGGTCTTGTGAAGTCCACAAGCAGCCTCAACAAGCTCTATGTATGCAGTTTTTATAAGGTTTGCATACAGACAGCTTTGCATTTGTAAACCTGCATGATGTCCTCAGTTGAGAGGCGTCAGTCAGGTAGAAAGAATGGCAAGCACAGTGAACACAATGATGGGGGTTGCAGTGATGCCTCCAGTGGTGGTTCTTTTCTGGATGAGACAGATCGTGAGGTCAGCAACCTCACTGATCGAGCATTCAGGAGCCTCTGTGTTGGTGAGGAGGCAGTTTATAATGACTCCCACCTCACTTCATCTTCACCCAGGGCTCAAACTCATAAACAAATTGTCTCTGATCAGAACAACAAGGACAAAGATGTCAGAGAAGGAGATAAACTTGAAAGGGCTGCTCATGAAAATTTCGGCCTGGCAGTGCCACAGTATGGACAGGGCAGGATCCATGAGAGAATGTGTGGGGATCAGCTGCACGAAGAACCACAAATAAGCGTGCACCAGGGCAATGGGACCCAGAGGATGATTTCTGCCACATTCCATGATGCCTTTGTGGAAAGGTCTATTCAAGAGAAAACATTGAAGGAAAAACAACTGTCTTTCATTACCAATGGAAACACAGATTTGCATTCACAGCCAAGAAGGAGCTTGTCCCGAGTTTCCTCTCTTATAAGGGCTTTTAACTCTGAGGACTACAAAACTGAAATTGGAATCGATGCAAAATTGAAGGTGTCAAATGGTGAGACAGGTTTTGACAAGTTTGCTCCTGTGAGCACAGAAAAGCACTTCTCAACTCTTCACTGCAAAAATTTTGAAAGCAATGTGCATCCCATGACTGGCCTCCTCTCAACCGAAGTCTGTTCTGCAATGACCCAGATTAATTATGAATCCTCAGTTGTAAAAACTCCCGAAACTGAACATGTTGCACCCATGATAGCCTATTCCAATTCTAATTCTAATTGCTTCATACACAGTGAGTTTAGTCCATTCAAGGTATGGACAGGACATAGTAGGCCCCAGTGCCATCGAGGGCAAATCACACCATTCATTCTTTGGTCAAAGTTCCTTTGGGCTAAAACACCAGTGTGCCATGATTTGTCACTGCAGGCCCAACTAGAAGGTTCTTCCATTTACAAGGACTTGAGTGTTTCATCTCTAGATACGGATCTTCCTGTTCCCCTCCCATGCTCCCCTTTAACATCCAAAGTCATGCAAAAGGCCGCTACGCTGTGGAAACGCTCTGAGTCCGAATTACCAGGAAATTATACCCCCTCCAAGGAGAACAAGCGCTTTGGAGCAAGGCTTCCATCTCAACGTCCATCAACTGTTTTACCTACTTACCAGACGTACAGCTATTTCCAAGACAGGGTTACATCTGTGAGTAACCTCCAAGACAATATCAAAAGGGTAACATTGGAAAATGAACACTCAAAACACCCAAAACAAGTAGCAAAGAACAAAGAGGAAGTAGTTAACCACAACTATATAGTATGTGGAAATACTACAGCTGGTATAGCAGATGATGTAATCAGCATTTGCAATAACTCATATCCTTTTAGTATCAACCACCTCGTTACAGTGCCTGAACTACAGAAAACAGATCCATCTAAAATTCAGCAGCATGATGCTTTATTACAAGCTGTGGAACATTCTCCAGTGCATGCTGAGAACAGGGGAAACACTCCTTATGCCAAACTGTCAAATTACAAATCCAGTTCTACAAATCGGCTCTTCAATCTCATGGACAACAGGAAAAGAGTGAAAAACTCCTATATTCCTAGAACGTCCCCTTTCCAGGATGTCAGCAGACACTGTAAAAAGTCAGCAGACCCTCTGATTGTTATCACAGACACCAATGGTTCAAATTCAAATTCTGAATCACAAAGATTTGAAGTAAGTCACCCTCACACCCATGGATTGTCATCCTTAAGTTTTCAACCTACAGCATTTCACAACCAAAATACATTGTACATGACAAATGATCATCTGTCAGCTCAAATGTCCAGTCAAATGATTTGTGATCATGGATTAACCAGTTTCATACCTTATAGAGAATACTTACCTGACAATGTATCAATTATTCCTTCAAATAAGCCAGACACAATCTCTGACACAGACAAAAAAATAAAAGACAATTTTGCGATACAGAAATCTATGAATGATTCAAATCTCCTCCTAAACCCTAAAATAGATTTGGATTTGTTTGGCACATCACCTATGCAAAATATTGGAAGAAGCGTTCTGAGAAAGTCTTTTTCAGACAAAGGTAATGATGAGCAATTTTTCAATGCCAAAAGGATAGGGGAAAGTAATTTGTCAAGCTTAGAGCAAGTAAAAGATACAAAATATGACACTAACAGGACAGACACAAAACATCTTCACTCTTACCAAAGAGAACCTTCATTAAATGACCAATCAGTATTGCCCCAAAACAATTGCCAAGATAAATGCTTGTTAAATGCAAGTAACAATCATGAGGTGGTTGATACTGACTTCTCAAACAAAACTGGTGAACCAGCAGAGAAAAATGAGTGCGAAGACATGACAGAGAACCTCCTCAGACCTACATGTCATGAATCCAGAAAACTATCAATGTCTGATTCTTATAAAGATCAAATCATACAGAACTCATTGAAAGTAGATCAAGGCAAAGAATTTGTAGTGCATACAAAAGAAAGTGGAGCAGTAATTAGTGAAAACCTAATTGTTAAACAAGCGTTTCCAAACAGTGTGCAAAATAATCCAGACAAAACATCTGCTCCCATAGTGGGTGATGAACATCCTGTGATCAAAATTGAACAGAGTATGAAAGAGCAGATAGAGTCACAACAGAACCAAGTAGATGTGCCAAGATTTCGAGAGGAGCTGAACACACCAGAATCAGTGATACCTAAATTAAAAGGAGCAAGAGATGTATGCACTGGCAACATTGACAAAGGACTAGCCAGAGAGAAAGAGGTAAACCCTAAAACCAGAGAGAAGGAGAATACAATTGTAGGAGCCATTGAGTCATCGGAAATCAAGCAAATAGTACAAACACAAGAATGGACAGATGGGTTGAAAGGAAAATGGCATGTGCAGATCAAGAAAGAAGAGACACTCAAGGGGCAAACGCAGACGTCAACAACAGATCTAAGACATACAACTGAAGATTGCATACGAGGAGAGACGGAGCAATGCAACTCAGACAAGGACGAGGAGGGCAGAATGCAAAAGGAGAATATGAAACCGGTTCTTGAACAGAGCAAGGACACGAGACAGGGCAGAACAGTTTTGAGCAAAGGTGAAAGTTTCACAGATCAAAGTGTGGCTGAGGAGATCTGTGAATGGATAAGCACTGAGAAAGGAGAAAACCACATTGCTGACTACATCAGAGTTGACGACATTAGAACAGAAGAGTCTGGCACAAGTCATTCAGAGCAATCCAAAGCAGAACCAGCTGAGGCCACAGAAAAATCTGAGACGAAAACAGCAGAGGCATGGCAGGGTCGAACACCTACATTCACTGCAATACCAGTTGCAACACAAGACAAATGTGTGCCAGACAAAGTTGAGCAAGTTAAAACAGAACTAGCCAAAACTAAAGCAGAATTAGCTAAAATAAAGGAGAAAATGATAGAACAAAAACAGAAAGTAAAAAGTGCAGACCTCATAAAGGAGGACATCGCAAAAGACATTGCTAATGTGGCTTCAAATAACTGTGAAAAGACTGAGTGCAAAAACTCAGATGAAGCAACACAAATGGATCAAGAGAAGAATGACTCAATCTCCACAAGGAATAGTAGACAGCAAGCAGCCAGAGAACTCAATAGTAGTAGGCATCTTATACAAAAGTATGACTTAACTGGTTTCCTCTCTGCAAACAGAAGCAAAATGTCCAATGCTAGAACTGACAGTAATACAACTTCACACGAAAAGACATCAAAAGCCAAAGACAATTCAAAAAATACGGATACTACGGATGAGAATAGCACTGGACTTTCAGAAAGTCGTTATCTTTACAATGAAACATCAAAGGATTTCAAGTTATCAAAAACAACTACTAATGACATGGTTAGTGATAAGAAATATGCTCAAAAATCAAAACAAAGAGACCTTAGTGTAGGTAATGATATACCTTTTATTTCTAGGTCATTGTCCCTAAAAGATAGATTTCAAACAAAACATGAAATTCTGACCTCTAAGCTTAAAGCACATGCTGAAAAAGAGATTTCGGCAATAAAGGAAAGGGGTTTTGCCAGGCGAGATGGGATTGTTACATCCAAAAACTCTGTCATGCAATCAACCACAAGCCATAGTAAAAATAAACAACAGAGACAAAGGACACAAGAAGCAACCAGAAAAATTGAGAGTACAGTATGTGGCTTCATTAAAGCACAACACTCATCAAACCAAGTGCATAAAGAAACTTTGAAAGAAACAAAGCATGATGAATGTGTTGCTTTGGGACCAGATAAACATTTGACAGAATCTTCAAAAGAGAAACAGTATGACGAGAGGCTATTGAACAAAAATGACAAATCCGAGCAAAACCAAGGGAAACACACCATAGGATGTAAAGTTATTTACCATCACACTAAGGAAGTACTCGTGCCATCACAAACAAAATATCTGAGCATTGCTGAATGTCCCAAATTTGATACACTTGTGAGTTATGAGCATCAACCAGTTCACCATGATGTGCGACCACAGCTAAACCCAGTCAATGTAGAGATTCAGAATTCAATGGATGATGACAACTTGCAAATGAAGGGAGTGATGATCACTGACATAAAAACATCAAAGAGCAAAAACCAGGGGAATAATTCAGACAATCCACTGGATAATGCAACAAAAGAGGCTCAAGAATACAATAAATGTGGAAAAAGCAAGTGTAACATGCAAGATGGAATTGTACAACTGCAGGGTTGCACAAGGAATGAAAGTTCTCCAACAGAAACACGACCCCAAGAATCACCGGATGATAAAAATAAACCTTTAGTGCTTACTGCATCAGCTAAAAATAATGTATCACCTGAAACTCAACCCCTCGTTCACAGAGAAGAGATTTTAAAAAGTGATTCAAGACTCAATACAAATAAAGGCCTTGCTGATAACTGTGCTACCAAATTGAAAATTGCATGTATATCACCAACATTGAATTCCAACGAAACGTACGACATGACACCTGAGAACACACAGATTGATAAGGACAATTCCCGAGGAGACACTCTAAAGAAAAACAATGGTATTTGTACTCTCTCAGATATCTCCTCAAGTTCATCCAAAAGCCACATCAAAGATGAAGTGAGTACACATTTCCAGAAGGAAAAGAGTCACAACTCACTCTTACCAGAGGCAGATCTTAACAGCAACAACTCCAGAGGTGAAACTGTGGTAAGCCAATGTTTAGGGACACATCCTAAGCAAAAGAATCGACAGGATAACAATGTGCATGATTGTAGTAATAGCACTGAAGTTATTATTGAGCCGGAGGAGAGAGAGAACACTTTGTCATTGATAAATACTCCGAATGGTTTGAGCTTTGTCAGTAAAAACACAACGTCTTCATTATCTTACATCGATGAAAAAGTGATTATGTTATATGACAGTAAAAGATGTATCCCCAAAACCGAATGGAAAAGTCAACAACTGAATGATGAAAGTCTTGAAACTCTGCTTATGGAAAATGGGATTCACAGTGCACATTCATTGCATTGCAGTCATCAACAAAACAATGCTCATACAAATAAAGATGAAACAGAAGTTAAAATTAGACAGACACCTGACAAGAGACATTCTGAAACAATCGGAAAACCACCAAATGATGATTATTTTCAACTGCAAGGGGAGATTGAAAATAAGGAATTCACCATCAAACCAAATGATCATACGACGGAAGGGCAAAGAAATGAATTTCATGTTTTGCATCCGGAGGCTTTCAACATAAACAATGAACATTCAAAAACTGAAGTAATTTCAACAAAGAAAACAAGTGACAGAACAATGTCAACCAGTCAAGTAAGAGTAAGGAATGACAATGTGGATAATGTGGACTTTGAGACTGAGATTTTTTCACCTCAAAGTGGCAGTCATGAAGAGACACAGAGCAATAAAAGTGAAAAGGAGCTCGGTCCAGCGGTTGATACTGAAAAGGAACTGTCTGCTGTATTTATGATAGAAAGACAGAATTCTCACAAAACAAGGGAAAATGCAGCAGATGAAAAGCTCCATCAGGTTAGGCCAAAACCAAAACAGAGAATGTGTGCTGTACCAGAGATATCAGCAATTGCAGATTATGCCAGATTAAAAGTAATTGTTTCAGAGGAGCAGCCAAAATCACAGCAGCAATTGTCTCCTAATAAAAAAGAGGATTTTTTCCCAATGATAAAGAGTCATCACAGTAGGTGCCCTGTGTTCACCACTGACCAACAAAATCCAGTGAAAGCCAAGTGTTCCACAAATACATCAGAGGTTAGTACCAACATAAACAAAAGTGTCAAGTCATTGTTGTTTTCCAATATAGGAAAAGAGCACCAAAGAACTGGGATGTTTAAACTGGGAGCGAAACACAAACAACAAGAATTTTCTGTTCTCAAAGTTAACGAAAGTATTTCAGACAATGAATGTGGGGCTCCTCAGGACATAGACGAAAGACACGATCTTCAGACCAAAGAAGATGACCTGACAAACATTGTTGCACAAAATAGTCATCAGCCAAACACTACTTCTACCTTGGATGCACCATCTCCATTTTTTTCAGTCAGCAACAGGCAAATAAATGCCTTTCCGTTTCAACCAATTGAGAAGTTAATTCTGGATGCAACACCTAAACAGTTTTCTGCCACAGTAGAGGGAATATCATTTGATGGAGATTTCCTGCCTCAACCAATTTTTGTGCCGCTGGACAACATGGCGGAAAATATATCAATTTCTTGGAAACCCTCTGAAAAAGGAACAGACAAAGGCAGGGGGATTAGGATAAAGGATAGGAGGGGTCAAAAACAAAGTCCAGAAATATGTGAAAGTTGTAAAGAAAACATCAAACCAAAATTGGAAACATGGGAAAAACAAACAATTGGAGTTAACTATCAGGAACCTGGGACTGCTGATGCAAAGGATAGAAATGAAGCACAAAAGGCAAAAACCGCTCAAATAAAATTGATTCAGGATAAGTGTAAAGCTTCTCTATCTGAGGAGGAGAAACAAATCACTCAGCCCAACGTTTATTTGAGAGGAGGAGCCAATGCTGTTTACATCAAGGAGAGTCAAAAAGACAAACAAAGGGAATTGGGGGAAATAAATGGTAAAGACAGACAAACAGAGAATGAGGATAAAGCAACACTTCAAGGCAGGGATGTAAGAGGAAGAAATGCATTCGAAGAGGTGGTAGCAACGGAAGTGAGAGGAGGAGCAAGCAAAGAAAAATGTAGTCAGAGAACCATAAGACCACTGGAGGAGGGATGGGTATCAAAAAAACAAGTGAAACCAGTTCAAACAGTGATGGAGGGTCATAACATCGGGCTGAAGAGGGAATCATGCAAAACTGAAGGATGCTACATGACTAAGAAGGACTGGAAGGAGGTTAACCAGATGAAATGTATAAAAGAACTACATGACAAAGACAACAAGGGCTTGAACAAACTGGTTGATGCAGCACACAGACGGGGAGAGAACAGAGAAGCACAGATAAAGGGAGCTTGCAGTTATAACCAGAAGGAAGGACTAATCATAGATCAGAACAAAGGACCGAGACTCTCACACACAGAGGAGCGAATAACCACTGAGACCCCTCAATACTACACCATCAAGGCAACAGAATCAGAGGAAAGAGCCAGAGTTAGACATGGCCTTCAACCATCTATCAACCATAACAGAATAGATTCAACAGAGAGGTTCTACAGAGAACCAGGGACTGCTCCATCTCCAATTCTGCCACGTTCAAACACCTCCTCTCCTGCAGTGGGAGCCAGACCAGCAATGTTCAGGGTGAAGGACAACACGATGAGACACTCATCCTTTATTAAGTCAGTTCGGCCATGCTTCCATAAGAAGTGTGAGGACGAATTGCAGACAAGTTCACTGATAGAAAACCCGAAGGGGATGGAGAAAAAAGAAAATGAGTGTAGCACATGGATTCCAATTCATCTTTGTGGAGCCTCTGTCAAACCTTCACCTGATGAAGAGTCATATGCTCACCTGCCACCATCCTCATCAGTCACTTTCCCAGACCCACAGTACCAATCTTGGTCCAGAGGGAGCATAGCATATGAGGAGGACTCCTTTTCCATCAAGAGCAATTTGTCAGAGGATATGGAGACTGTTGCCAGTACAACTGACGCAAATAGATGTCTATATGGTTGTCAGAGGCCAGAGTCTTCATGTAGTGTCAATAGTGACATAGTCTGTGCTCTGGGCAAGCCTCCTGCTGTACCACCAAAGACTGAAAAAGCATTACGTAGGGCAAAAAGGCTCAGCACGAGCCGGGTAAAGAAAAAGTCATCAAAAGTTGCACTAGACTTCCCCAATTCTTCTACTACTCCTTCCATCCTCAATGACCACTGTCCTCTGGTTGCATGTTGTGACCTTTACTCCCCAACATCTCTCTCAGCTGGAGAAACAGCGACCCTCCAGACCTCTTCCATGGTAGAGCCGCATTCCACTCAACAATCTTTTGATGTGTCCCATCATGCTGTAGGACCTCTCTACCTCCCAATACAGTCAACTCAAGTCCCTGGCCCTGAACCGATTGCCCCAGCCTCTGTTCCTCTTTCTTTCCCTGTTGCTCTTGAGGCACTTCCCTCTAATTTATCTGTAGCTGACCACACTACAGTGACACACCATGATGTCAAGTCACTCCCCCCAACCTGGCATAATGTGTTACAGGATGTCAACTCTGGGCAGTATTTGGTCATGGACATGCATGCAGAGGTCAAAATTAAGACCCTCTTTGACCCACAGTCTGGGAGGTATGTGCAGCTGAACGTTCGTGACTTAGCCCAGTCCCACCCTGATTTTTCAGGGCCAAAATTGTCAAACCAGATGGAGGCCAACCAACAGCCATCCTCTCATGTATCTACAGTTGGAAAGCCTTTGGTACTTGGTCCACATTATAATTTTTATCCACAAAGCTACCATCACATGCCTGTGCCCTCAACTGCCCAAAAACGATCCACCTCTGGAATATCTGTCTCTGCCTCTGTGTCCCAGGACCAAGTCCCTATTGAACAGAATCACATCTATGGATATCGGGCCTCTACAGGACAACAAAACTCTACAAGGCAAAACAACAGGACGCCATACTTGGACACAGCTAATAATATGAATAAGGTATCAAAATTAATCACAGGCTGCAACACAATTGGTCCACATGAATCTTGTGGTGATGTTAATCTCGAGTTAGCCAATAACAACAGACTTGCACAAAGCTGTATTTATGAACATGATAACTCAACCCACTCAAGATTTCAGCCATGTGATATAATAGCTATGAGTGAACTGGAGGATTTTATGGATGTATCTGACTGGTGATTCTCTCTCATTTGTTAAATGAAAGTCATGTACTATAGCTGAATAAAGGATTTCATGGTTGATTGAGTGTTTGTGAATTTGATTAAGATTTGATTTGCAATTTCATGGTTAATTCGTGCTGTTTCCTACCATTTTTGGAATTTGTTTTGAGCTAACTATTAATGAGTTCCATTCCAACAAAACAGTAAATAACTTAGAAATAGTAACTTATAAAACAATAAGTTACCATTCCATTTAGTTTTGAATGTGGAGGTCTCGTTGTATCCATTCATAAATGATGAATACTTGCATTTGAAGGTCTGTGACTTATTTCGTCCCTGATGCCTTAAGAAATATGGAGCGACATAACAAGCTAAGTTATGCCCTTTGTGTTTCGTATTTCAGCGCTTTAGTCTGGTGTTGCCCCGAATGTCTGCACATGAAAAAGATATCTCTCTCTTACTTCTCATTAATTTCACGTCATTAAAATGAGAGCCAAATTAGGCATTGTGCAAAGAAAAGTATACTGTCAAACCTTTTCTGCTGATACCATCAAATTGTATTGTCATCCACTATTGTATGTCACCTTCACCTGATGATGATGTTGTAACTACAATGTTACTATAATTAGTTATCAGCATTGTATTTAAAACTGTGTTTTAGAGGGACTCAGTTTTGCCATGAGATACCGTGGTCTGACCTTTACTGATGACTCATAATATTATCAGGAAAATGTTCTTATTGTGCCATAGAAATGGTCTGATTATTATCTAATAATTATCATCATTGTCGTCCAACAATCCTTGTGTTCTCTTTTCCTAAATGTCACATGTTATAATTCTCTGACAAGCACAAGAGATCAACAAAATGTTATCGAAGGCAGATGCTGACATATCTTTATTGTACTCATTACAGGGACAATAATAGCCACGTCTGTTTTTATGTGTTCTTTGTTGCTGCATGAATCATTCAAAATGCACAAAATGCTGTTCACCGTGCTTTGGACTTATTTCCCATGATTCACATATGAATTAATTAACCAATTGGAGTGGTCAATGCTTACACACTCCAGTCTGTTGGTGCATTATATTCTTTAACTAACACTTCATCAAAAAACAAATAATATGACAGCATTTCATATCATTAAAGTTTTAAGACAAAAATTCTCATTGTATTTCTGATTTGCAAGGAATGTGATCCTGAGGAACAGAAAAAAAGGCATTGAACACTTTCAGTATTACATTTATGTCAAAAGTGCAAACACCCATACACAGCCTGAAGGGTTAGAATGACTGTATCATTTTGCATATCATGATAACTTCTACCTGTATCTCCTCTTTTTGCGGTGAGCCTCTAGAGGTCACTCCAGTGGATCATCTTTCTATCTCTCCTCCTATGCCTTTAATCCTGAACTGGAAAACCGACCACTGTGTCCTTCTTTAGTATGTCTGCAGACTTTCCCTGTAGTTGATTTCTTCTTCTCCTACCTGCCACCCCATCTTCAACATCCTTTGACTCTGGATCTGCCCAAACCATGGCAATGTTGCCCATCTGACTTGATCGCAAAACTACTTTGTCATAAATGGTTACTCCCAATGAGAAATCAGGCATCTTCATCTCTGTCAATTAAGAACCAGCTTTGTCATAGCTAGCTCTGCATCTTGTTGTTAAGATTCAAGATTCAAGATTCAAAGCTTTATTGTCATATGCACAGCATAGAAACAAGTTTTACACTATACTGTTCTCTGTGTTAAACACACTGAAGAAGGATAACACAAGGAGGGCAAGTATTTACAAGGAGAAAAACATTCCCAGCATGTGAGTATTGGGGGGTTGTGTGTGTGTGTGTGTGCGTGTGTGTGTGTGTGTGTGTGTGTGTGTTTTCCCAGCAGCCTCTCT
>OMPJ01008539.1:0-10215 GCA_900312935.1 Carapus acus | reverse complement strand
CCCCCTTCTCTCACTGTCCCTCTCTCACAGTGGTGATCAGTGTGTCATAACTGAGAGGAATAATCAGCATTTACGGGAAATGCAAATTTATCCTCTATCCCTCTCCTATCACATCAGAGGGAACACCATATTATTTTCATGATAATTTAATACCAAATGCATAATTAGATTTGCCGGCACAGTGTCTAATTTCATTCATTGTAGCACACACCCAGGGTGTTGGTCTCATTAATTTTGAGAAAAACGAAATGCTTGTATACATCCCAGGCAGAGCAGCAGAGTCGGTCTGGAAGGGAGAATTAATAAGAGTTTCCTTTGCACCTGATATGTCAAGTGCGGTCTTCACTGTAATATTCATGAAAGCATGTGACACATTTGCGAACGTGGTCAAGTGTTACCCTCGGATTTTGCAACTGTTACCCTCAGATTTCTCAAATGTTAAGGTGGAACATGAAATGAGAGCAGCAACATACGTCCTTAATCATTCTTGAGATACCCCGTGGACAAAACATTTTATTTGCTCAGTTTTTATTTTAGCACCAAAATCACACAACCACTCGCAGGTTAGCAGTGTTTTTACACTTGATGGATTTATGTTATTCTCAAGAACATTCTGTTTGATGTGTGTAAGAAAGTTGGTCCAAACAGGTGAAATTTCATGCTGGCACATGTTGGAAGTTGTCTTCATCATAACATCATCATCGTCATAGATCAGTCCCACAAAAACTAACCACCAAAATACTCATCTAAAAATCTTGTGCGTCTGACCTACTGTGCTGCGTTTTTACAGTACACTGTATATTTCACTTGGAGGACTTTATCTGGCCAGCAGTTAGATTATCTGGCTGACCTACTGCCTGAGTGACTATCTGGAGGTTTGGGCCAGACCCCAAGTGGGCACAACTCCAGCCTGAGATCAAGCCATCCATCAGCATTAAACCAAGGATTAGGGACCCCGCCGCCCCTCCCTCACCCCCGACGCCACAGTGTTTTCAACGAGGAGTGGCGTTCACGCTAGTCATCACTCCCTGCCCGTGGTCACATCTCTTTTCCGAGAAACATATGACAGAAGTCATTGAAATGTAATTGTTTTCTTTTATCTTGCTGACTTTTACTGTCCTCCTTTGCTCCACAGTCGGGTCATGTCTTCCAAGCAAGCCACATCTCCTTTCGCCTCTGTTGTTGACGGGGACGATGCCATGAGCCAAGAGCACCTGTCCTGGGAGAAGGAGGAGAGCACAGAGGCCCACGGCATGCCACAGCTGCCGCTGCACAGCCTGATACATGGGAAAACCCAACCGGAGGAAATGCAGCCGCTCAGCAGCGTCCCCACAGAGAACGACTGGGACTGTCTGGTCTCAGCCCAACAACGCATGGTGAGACAGCACATACAGCACATGCGCACAGACAGGCACCCTCACAATGATGTTTCATTGTGAGCAATACTAGGAAGAGCTCCTCAAATTTCCTTGCATGTCTTTCTGTTTGTACAAAAATGGCTGTAGTGTGTCTCTGTTATAAAACACACACACACTCACACACAAGCAGCCCCACAGGTGACATCTTCTACTTGACCTTAAGGTCACGGCCCACCGAGCACTGATCGTTCATCTTTTCCAAGCAGCTCAGGCTGTGGTCAGTGCAGTCAGACCTCTCCGCATTCCCCAAGACTCTGAGGTCCAATATCAGCTGAATTTCATGTCCCATAACATGCAATGCATCATTGGGAACAAGTCCATGGCGCACAGTCAGCCAAGACCTTCTTCTGTTTGGAATGCGTTTTGTGTTGTTGTTGTCAAAGAAAGCAGTCTGGTCCTCAGCCTGAGTGTTGTCCTCCTCGATCTGGGTAAGCTGCATCCGCAGCCCGACCTCAGGAGCTGCGAGCACGGAGCTGCTTTGATGTGAGCAAGGGGAAGATGAGCACAGGCACTTGTGGGATGTAGACAAGGGAGGCAGGTGGTTGTCTGTGACAGACGGGCTCATCATAAAGAGACCCAGAGGGCCTCTGAAGCAGCTCTGCAGTTGGCCTCCAAGAACTTCAACAACTCAATGCAGCACCAAACACGCATACACGCTCACACAAACACACATCCACAAAGCAGTGTGTGGCATGTGCATCTGACGCAGAGAATGATTTATCGTGGGAAGAATATAATTAAACACGATCCGATGCGCTGCTGTTCTTTGCACGGAGGGCTAATGCGGGGGCAAAAAAGGAAATCAGTGGGAAGTTATTATTTATTTAATCATGCACAATAAGAACAGAAAGTTGGATTTTAAAAGTCAAATGTGTTCTTAATTACAAGCGCACAGCTCTGAGATGATAAAAGGAATCATGGCGGTTGCGTGTTGAAGAATGTTGAGGAGAATCATCTATTGATATTTTCTGTGTGTGTTAAAATCTTTGAAGTCACATGTGCAGTAACATAATGATTTACTGAGCTGAACACAAGACAGACAGGCATCAAATCAGCATGAAGAAGGATGAAAGCGCCTTAAAATCAGAAAAAATTGCCTCTTTTCAGGACCCCACACAAATGACAGCAAATCATAACGAGCGGATGTTAGTTTCTCTCAATGTCAAAGGTTGACTG
The DNA here is from genome assembly GCA_900312935.1 of Carapus acus. NCBI lineage: Eukaryota > Metazoa > Chordata > Actinopteri > Ophidiiformes > Carapidae > Carapus > Carapus acus. The sequence goes on along the minus strand of OMPJ01008539.1, from coordinate 7,621 downwards.
CCTGAGCAAGACCGCTTCTATCTTATTTCTATACCTCCCTGGATCCTGTGCTTTGTGGAATGACAGGTGGATGTAAGTGAGGGAGCTGTAAACATTTTGCAGGCAAAGACGTCTCGGGGCGAAGGGGTTAACAGAGGGAGGAAGGAGACGCGAGGCGGGAGAGTGAGGGGAGAGAGCATAAGGCTAAAGGAATGAGAGCGCTGCCTCCGCTGATTACCTGACTCCACTGCTGTGCCATGCGTCTGTGTGGGCTGTGCCATGAAGCCGTGCCAGCTGATTAACCCAGCACTGCTCCACTCCCCCTCAAGCACTGTGTCTCTGCCACACCGCATAATCATCCAGCACAGGGCTGGGAGGTGCAGAGTGGGCTGGTCGGTCGTGCCACCCTGGCGCTTGGTACCAGACCACCCTACACACACACACAAACACCGCTGCAGCTCTGGACATGTTATGGGAAGGAGGGTGGGGGTGGGGTTGGAGGATGGAGCTGAGAAATTGGCACTGTCAACATTCCTGCCCAGTTCACCACATTCCTGACTTTTCCTTTCGAGCCGTCAGCGGATCCAGACCCAAACTCTATCATTCCATCCCCACCGAGTTTATGACATGGCCAGTTGATTAAAAGTCTCTTTTTTTTCTTTTTCACTCCATGCGATTTGTGTAGGATACAGATGTGCAGCGTGTTTGTTCGGTCCGCTTTCAACTCCACGAGTGTGTTTGCCAGTGTTTAAATCAGAGCTAACTGCTCCGCCGTTCAAGGCTGCAGCCTCTGGCTGCTTTGCAACCTTCTGCTTTCACAGACTCCACAGACCATAATTAACACTACCTTCTGTCAGACCCAACCCTCAGCTCTGGCCTGCCTTGTGTGCTGACTGTACACTCCCATGCTCAGAGTCCCCCCACGCCCCTTACACACACACACACACACACACACACACATACACACACATACCCTCGATGTCTGTCTCTCTCTTCGCTGCCCGTTTCCTCTTGCGTCCGTCTTTGTGCACAGGGAGCACTCAGGCAGTCATCCACAGACAGGACCCTTAGTTAAATACTAAAACATACACAGGTGGGACTGAAAAACAACAACAACTCAAGACAGGACACAGATTTACGATGGCTCAAGGCACTCAGCTGAGAATAGGTCTCCACTAGAAAATGAACAAATTACACAGCAGTCACCCGAACACAAATGCACACTCCAAAGCAATTTGAGAAATTACAGTTGGGAAGTCTAGGCTGTGTCGATGAAAAGTAGAGCCGGAGCACATTATGGATATGCCCTATGAAAGTGTACCTCATCATTTCATCACAATTTTTCACTTGTCATATCTCATTTGCCCACGGCAGCCAGCTGGGTTGAGGATACAGAAACTGCCGCGTGAAAGCCAGAGAGGAGTTGTTTGATATGGTCAAATCATTCTGAGCAGCAAAAACCTAGCAATCACCACATTTGAATGAAAAACTGTCAAACAGCTCAATGGAGTCCTGACACAACATCAAAAACACACCAATCTTTAAACATAAATCCCATCCCTTGTCACCACCCCCTCCCCGACTTTTGTTTTCTTACAGGAGACTGACAGCAATAAAGTGTGTTCCCTCTATTCCTTCCGGAATAATTCCACTTCTCCACACAAGCCCGAGGAGGGGGCCCGGGAGCGAAGCGACCTGCTGAGCGGTTCAGCGTTCGGAACTCCGGAGCGACGCAAAGGAAGCCTGGCAGACGTGGTGGACACCCTCAAACAGAAGAAGTTGGAGGAGATGACAAAGACAGAGCAAGATGGTACGACTCCTCTGCGTGTGTTTGTGTGACTTTGTGTGAGCTGCGCCGACATCTTTTCTTTTTTTCTTTTTTTTACCTCCTCCACTAAGTGGACTCGCTCTTCCCATCTGGGCTCCCTTTTACTTGCATGTCCATGTGATGCAGTGGTGTGTTCGGGCCGGGAGGACTGACGTTGCGCCGCTTCCAGTTTGTTCTGAGCCCCGTCCAACGTGACAAAGACCCGTGTGGTGGTGCAACTCAGCATAAGTGTGGTCTCGCCGGGCCGAGGCAAACTCCCCCCCATAAAACCCATAGTGCTGACCTGATGCCAGGAACATTACAGCTTTATTTTTCTGCACATAGTGCTTAAGCTCTGCGTAGTTATTCGTCAACGTGTACCTGTCTCACGTGCCTGGATATGTTACGTCTACGCAACACACCATATTATCCTACAGTTTCACATGAAGACAAAAAAAGACCAATCTGTGCCAATAAGCTCAGGTTAATGTCACAGGTCTGCACCGCTCCACTCTCCCCAACACACACACACACACACTTCACGCACACACTTGCCTGGCGAAGCTCCCTCACGATCCCTCCCTCAGCCTGCAGTCTATCAAGAGTATGGCAGAAAAACAAATATTTGAAGGAGCTGCTGAAACACATTCCCCTTCTTAATTAGCACCGTAGTAATGTAACTACATCCAATCAAATGTTAAACCCCCTCAGGAACGCATGTGTCTCATTTAGCGTCTGGGGAGAACTTACTCGAAGCACTTCATCAGATGAATAAATTAGCCCAGAAATAATTTGTTACTTCTTTTGTCACTTTTGGTGGTTTTCACCCTGTGGCGGCCATTTTCACTTTGGTAATGGCGTCGCTCGTCTGCGTTCCTCCACTGAATTAATGCCAGAGTAGCGATGACCGATTCAAAGTTCAACCAAGAGGACCAAGTTAGAAATTGTCCAGTCACTTAACCAACAATTTGATACTCGCACACACCAGCAACACAAACTAGTGTGTCTCCTTTTTTTTTCTCATCCAGGCTTGTCGATGCTCTCAGAAATGAATGCAGGCGTCATGGTAATGAGGCCCAGCTGGTGAGGGCTGGTTGTTGCAGTAATTTAAATGGTCAAGTGGAGCTTGTAATCCCAGGGCCGTATGTTAGCACAGGGAGTAGAGGGTGCTTTAGAGTGACATACAGCTGATTTAATCTCCTGTTAATAATAGAGACTCGGTCTGCCTCATGCCCTGCGCATCATCACCACCAAAATAAACCCCCTTGTTGCAAGAAATTAGCTCCAAAGCAGGGCACACAGAGGGAGAGAGGAGGCTCAGAAAAGTTAAGGGTGCCGCTCCCAAGCTGTGAGAGTCCGCTTGTCTGAAAGCTGGAGGAGGGGGTGAGAATGATGATCGGTGATTGCTGTAAAAACAGAGGCAAGGGGAAAAAATGTCAAAGGTAACTCCATCCTGTAACCTTTGAAAAATCACGATGTGAACACTGTTTGTGCGCAGAGGCAGTTGGATGTTGTTAAGGGCGTGAATTGTGTTTGTAAAGAGCGTACTAGAGAGTAGTGCGGTCCATTTGTTGTCTTAATGACACTGATCATGTGACAAAGGGAACCCACTCGTTAAATGTATTGCTCATCTAAGCATGATATTACAGGACAACTGTTGTGTCGAATTCTGCTTGGTTGCCAGCCTAGGTTGAAAAAAACTGGGGTCCTCCAGAGATTTTCACCATCTGCGGCATTTCTTATGTTGACGTCGCAATCTAGTCAGAAGCGTTTTGACATTGTCTATTCTTGCACTGATGCGTATTCTGAAATCACCTGACATATGCTTGACTTCGACTGACTAGTTACCCTCTTCCAAACCAGTTGCAACATAAATAGACAGATGTTACCTTTTGGTATTTCTCTCTAATTTAATAATCCAGACAGCAAAGGCTTGATTCCAGTGCTTTTGAATGTCAGTTGATTAAGATTGGCAATGTGTCTTGCGTCGATGGGGAGAGGTAGTGAACATATTTAGGACCCAAAACTTTGACTGAAATGTCAGCGTTGTGAAGTGACTTATGATAGACCAGAATTTGGGACTCATTTCAGGTGCAGAAGAACTCGATTTATGTATTTTTAACATTTCTGTACTTGCGGATGTTATCAAACTTGACAAGGTTTTGGACCTGCATACGCGATGCTTCATATTGTCCAGGCTATGATACTACAACTCTGTCTGGTCACTCCCACTGTTAACATTTTTGGATGATTGACAACAGCTAGTGAATAAATTGATAGCTAATCCTTTTTTCTTTCTTCTTCTCACATGACTCTAACCAGTGATCCTCCCTCACCAGTTCCCTTCCCCAGTCAAAATGAACTATCACATACATCAGAACAATGGAAGCTTTGTCCAGTATTGTAGGCGTCTGTCCACTCGCCCACCATTTTTTATATGTCTTTACCCTTTTGCCCCCTTTATCCTTCTACCCTTCCACTCCATTTCTGGTTCTCAAAGTGCTTTAAGTGCTTGTGACTGTGCTAATGAATGAAAATGTCCTCCTAGCAGCGAGCACTACATTTAGCTGAATAGTCACCTTTGCTGTAAAAGCTCTATTAGGCCCACTTGCCAGCAGGGCTAACGATTGTGCCCCATGTTTATTTACAAGGTATTGTAAATGCATTATTTATGGATAAGTCTCAGGACAGCACTTGTCAAAGAGTTAAAAATGTCAGGATGAAGTATTAAAGGAAAAAGAAAAATTGCTGCCATTATAAAAGCCCAAGGTGACCTTCATGTGATTCACATGCAGTTTGAACAGTTTTATATAATACACTAAATTATGAATCAATAATGTGCAAGTCAACACAGAACCGCTGTGTGTGCTGAGTCTTCGTGATCGTGTCCAAGACAAGGACGGTGGCTGTGTCTCAGCTTTTACGGAGCTCCACCTCTCCTTCTTAGCATACAGAAATTAGCCGCTGTACGCTCAGTTTGTACTCACAGGTTAAACATCAGGTCATGGCTCAGTCAGACTTCAGCCCTCATATCATCTGTGAAGATGATTCGAATAAATAAATTGACATCTCTCTGGCATGAGCTGTTTATTGCCCTGCGGCGGTAATTCTTTGTTGATGATGATTTTCTTCCTGTTCTTTAAATTGTAAACAGTACAGCAGGTGTTGGGATCATGTACCTCCAACAGGTTTAGATGCCAAGGTGAGGTACCGAAAGGCCCCAACAGAAATTATTATGTTTGTTTTTTTAACAATAGATGAGGCCCCACCTTGTGTCGCTTCACTTAATTCTGTCTCTCATATTGTAGAACATGAAGAATGTTGGGTTAGCGGCCCTGGAGAAAGAGTGGGTGCTGCTGTTCTCAATAACTTGAATTAGCATGCTGAAATTTCAAATAAAGAAATGCATATGGCCACGTGCACACACTGGAACACATGCGTAACATCCCCTGCCTGCTGTTACATCAAAGACTTTTCTCCATTTTTGCAAACATAGCTCACTTTATGGTGTCTACGTTGACTTGAAAATAACTACAAACATCTTGGATGTCTAACCTGCAGTGACTCTGACAGGTATGGAAGCCTTGATTTTGATAGCTGGAGGATTTTTTAATATTTTTTTTACCATTGCACCTCAAACAATCTGTCCCAGGAGTTGAGTCAGACCACTGGTACTTGATAAACACACAGAGCTGAGGTCTTCGGATGGCACTGAGAAAAGCACAACGGTGCCCTTCCTCAGAATCACACAGCCTCTGCAGGCTGTGTGTGTGTGTGTGTGTGTGTGTGTGTGTCAGAGAGCTGGCAGAATACCGAACACCTGGAGTCCATTGACTGAGTCACGGCTAATTACCTTAGCAAAGGGGAGCCGTGCCACAATTTTCATCCAAACTTCAACCGCTGTCAGGTGGAAAATATTTAACAGCTCCTGAGACAAGTGCTCACCCACCACTGCAGCATGTGACCCACCTTTGGCTTGTGCCATCGAAAAGTACAATAAGGGATGTCAATTCAAACCATTGGAGCATTAAGGGTGTAACGTGTGTATTTTCAGGTGGGCCACTTAAGTCTCCCGCTATCACACTCCTCCTCCCTTGGTCGCCTGTGTCGCCTGTCACCTATTTGGAAGTGGAATCCTCCCATTGAGTTTGTGTATCATCGCTGTTTAATGAGAACAGTGTACATGTCTTTGTGTGTGTGTGTTAGGGGGTTGTGATCGGTATAGTGTGTGTGTGTAGCCCCAAGTCATTATCCTCTATTACGAGCGGCCATGTAATGAGATTCGGGGCTGGTGAAAGCTTTAGTGGAGAATAGGATCAGCTCTAAGCCTTTGGTCTGATTAACACTGATGAACTCTTGACTCCGTTGTAACACCGTCTCCTGTCAGTGTCACAGCTCCTGCTGACTCTACATGGGAAATTGGCTGCAGGTGCCGCGGAGCACATATGCTCTTTCTTTTGCATCCCTTTCTAACTTTTGAAACACAAAGGCAACGGCAGATGTGTCCTTTGTGATCATGGGAACACTAGGTAAGTTATGTCATTGTGGGATATATTACTTTATTCGTGGATCGAGTATCCCCGTGTCAGCCATGTTGATGCTATTTCTTTCCTCCTCTTTTTCCTCCCTCCTTTCCTCCCTATCCTCACATCCCAGCTGCCATGTCATCTGGTTCTCCTTTCCGCCACCTAATTAAAAGGAATCTTTGTTAGAATGATCTGAGCGTGAGCCTATGACTTGATGCATATGCAATGAGGGCTGAGGATCCAGTTGCTTTGCTCGCGAGCTTTGCGGCATCTTTAAGCTACTTTAAGTCTATGCGTCCTTTCTTGGCAGCAGCCCGACTGGACCTGGCAGAGTCTATGATGTGGATGTTAGAATAGACAGAAAAACTGTTCCGACACACTTCCTGTGGTCCATGTTTGAATCTTTTTCCTAACGCAAATGTATCATGAAATATCATGTGTGGTCACTTGTCCGTGCGCTAAAAGAATTTTGTATATTCTTTTACATGCAGACTAGCTCATTCTTTGCTATGTACACATTTTACAGACAATTGGCGAACGAATGGCTGTGTGTGAGCAAGCGCGCGGGAGAGTTTGTGTGTGTGTCTGTGTGCGAGCGTGTGTACGTGCATGTGTGCGTGCTGTCTCCTGGCCCTTGGCGTGGTGTGCCAGCGCAGTGGAGCAGCGCTCTGGTCTGTCACTTTTGTTTGAATAGGTAATGTAGATCTGTTCAGGCTGAAGAGACATGAGCTGGAATCGCTTGTTAGGACACATGATCAAAAGCGGCTCTCTGCTCTCTGCCAATCAACCCTCTTGTCACCCTGTGAAGCAGACGTTAAATAGATTTTTCGGCTGTACGCCGCGGGCAGCCTGCCAGCCTGACATGTGAACTTTTACAAAAAGATACCCTGCCCTTCACTCCTCCCTTCCTCTCTAAATCTCGATCCAACCCCCTGCCTCCTCCGCCTCCCCTTTTCCTTCCTCTCCTGTTTTCCTTATTACTAATCCTTTTTCTTTCTATCTCCACACACACACACACACAAATATACCCCCCCTTACAGCTTCCCCTACTCATATCCCTTCCCTCACTCTTACTCCGTACCTCATCAAATAGTGCTATTCTCTTTACGAAGAAAGGACCGTGTATCTGAGGGGGGCATTTACAACCTGACCCCCTCCTCCCCCAAACCACACACACACACACACACACACACACACACACACACACACACACACACACACACACACACACACACGCATGCATACATACATACATATATATACTGTATATATATACAGTATATATACACACACATACCTGTATATACTG